>ML828372.1:40160-59561 GCA_009831015.1 Picea engelmannii
GGGGGGGAAACCTCTGTCAAGAGGGTTTCATTGTAATAACTGAGTTATTTTGTAAACCAGATTGGAGTAATAAAGATGATTTTTTGCTTGAGACTGTGAGATTCATCACGGTCGATTTCTTTCAGCATGTTTTCCTCTTTTTCAACTGTGTTAAATTAGTTTGGAATTCATTTGATATGCTCCTTACTCACAGTTGATGTGTTATCTTTTTCATAATGTTATTTCTTCCTTATTTCGTCACAACTGCGTTTCATTTCATTTTCCTCTCATTGATGTGCTTCATTATACTTTAGTATGACCACTACTATAACGAATGGATTTGGGTTTTCTGTAATTGTTTATTGTCTTTCCTCTGCACTAGTTATTAGCGGATGTAAGACCAATCTGCATTTTCATAATTCTACATATATTCTTTGCTACGTCGGCCTTTCCTTTTTCTTTCCACTACCACATCATGATTTATCAAAGCGCTGAAAGATAGACTTACTTTGCCTCACTTTCCACAAGTTGAATGATCTCTGCTATTGTCTCCTTTCTTCAGTTTTCATTTGACTCCATGCCCAATGGACCATTTCCCTGGTTTAACCCCCAAACTCCAAAATTCCAAGACCATCATTTACCCATAAATATGCCCACCTTTTTCATGCTTATTCAAAATCATATTGTGACATTTTTCGAGAGATCCCTCTCGGGTTGGAGGAGGGTAGCTTCCAATCCAAAGTGGTTCGAGGTTGCCTCGGGATTGATTTGTTGCAACCCATTTCAGTTCTGAGTGTCAACAGAGCCTTTAAAATCATGCAACAAATATCTACTGGACTTCCAATGGGAACACTTTCTCAGTTAGATCAGTGCAAGGGTGGCACCATGGGGAAGTATGTAAATTCCATCTTTCATGAAAAGGATAACCATGCTTCGGTGATCCTGGAGAGATTTCACACACACGTCTGTGGACCATTCTTGGTTGCTTCAATAGAAAAACATAAGTATTATGTTAATTTTGGTGATGACTTTTCTTGTAAATGTTGGATCTTCTTCATGCAGAAGAAGGATCAAACATTCTCAAAGTTTTGTGAGTTTAAAGCATTGGTGGAGAAAGAGTCAGGGAAGCAAGTGAAATATCTGAGGAGTGATAATGGTGGAGAATACATCTCTAATGAGTTCAAAGACTTCTGTAGAAAAGAAGGAATTCGAAGAGAACTCATAGCACCTCATAACCCACAGCAAAATGGGGTCGCAGAGAGGAAGAATAGAATGATCGTGGGTGCAGCATGAGCGATGTTGCATGATCAAGGCTTACCAATTCATTTGTGGGTGGAAGCATGCAACACTACGGTTTATGTGAAAAACCATTGTCCTCATAGAGTACTTGGCATGAGTACACCTGAAGAATCTTTCACTAGTAAGAAACCTGATGTTTCTCATTTTAATATTTTTGGCTCATCTATTTATGTGCATGTGACCAAGGATGCCAGGAAGAAGCTGGAGCTGACTGCTGAAGTTGGGATATTTTTGGGGTACACAGAAACACCCCATAATTATCATGTGTATTTTCCTAATAGTAAGATGACTGTTATGTGATGGGATATAAAATTTGATGAGGGAAAATCCATGTGGTTGTCACTTGAGAGGAAGCTAGACTTGCATGCAAAGGAGGAACTGTTGGTTCCCAAAGATGAGTCTCAAGATGTGGATCAGCCACATGAGGAGGTTCATGGAGTGTAGGAAGCCACTCATGCAGATCCATCCATCAGAAATGGCAGAAATCACACCATGGAAGCCGATAGATTGAGACTAGATGCTGCACAGAATGTAGGAGCCCCTACTTCACAGCGTAGACAAAGACAGTCTCCTGATCGATTTACTGGATACATGGCTCTCATGAGAAAATGTATTGTGACTGAACCATATTCCTTTCAGGAAATAGTGCAGGATCCCACTTGGGTTGATGCAATGGTGGAGGAGTATGACTCCATTGTCAAAAACAGTGCATTGGAAATTGTCCCAAGACCGGTCGAAAAATCAGTGGTGGAGGGTAAGATTTTAATCATTGTTCTTTATGTTGATGATTTAATACTAACTAGTGATGAGCAGTTGATACACTCATGCAAGGAGGACCTTGAAAAGGAGTTCAATATGAAGGATATGGGCCTCCTTCATTATTTCCTTGGATTGGAAATATGGCAGTGAGATGGTGAACTTTTGGTGTCTCAAGGCAAGTATGAAAGGGAGATATTGGGTAAGTTTCACATGGAGGGTTGAAAACCCATGGATACTCCTCTTCCAGGAAACTAGAGGAAAGAGGATGCTACTTCTAGAGAGGTAGTGGATTCTACTATCTATCGACAGTTAGTGGGTTCGCTAATGTATTTAGTGAACATGAGACTGGACATTTTCTATGCGGTTAACCAACTGAGTCAAGCGATGGTTAAGCCTAACAAGATATTTTGGAAGGTGAGAAAGCATGTCCTGGGATAACTGAGGGGCACATCTGAGTAAGGTTTATGGTACAGTTAGATATATGAGGTGAATTTGCATGGATTCATGGATGCATATTGGGCGGGCAGCCCAACGGACTGAAAGAGCACATCAGGATGGATCTTTAGTATCGAATCTACAGTTGTTTCTTGGTACAGTAGGAAAAAAAGATCCATGGCACTCATTTCAGCGGAAGCAAAATATATGGCAGTGAGTCAAGATTCATGTGAGGCTATATGGATGAGAAAGATCTTGGTTGGTTTGTTTGGTTCTCATTTAGATACGATAGCAATTAATTGTGATAATCAGAGTTACATTAAAATCTCGATTAATCCTATGTTTCATGATAGATCTAAGCATATAGATATCCAATATCATCATCTCAGAGATTGTGTGCAGCATAATATCATATTGCTTCAGTACATTCCTACGGAATATCAGGATGCAGACATTCTGATGAAGATGCTCATCGAGAGAAAATTCGAATACCACAGAGACAGGATTGGGGTGAAGGATAATCCCTTTCTTGTTGAGAGGGAGTGTTGAGATTCAACAAGAAGATCCTAGTGAAAATTATGCACCTACACTAGGATGGAGCCTCAGGCCGTTTTTAGGTGGAAGTATATTTTTAGATGATGAGCAAATTATATTTATAGATGATGCCTATTTATAGATGGTGAGAGGATTATATTTATAGATGTATCATGTATGTTGACTATTATTATCCCTTGATAATAGTTGGACAATAAATAATTAAGCTATTCTCAATGAGCACTTGGAAATAGTTAACTAAAGTGGAAAATCAGTTAGCTATAGGAAATTCGAGTTCAAAGTTTTACTGGTGGGACATGCAAGTCGAATTAGTTGTAATTGAGTGATTCGAAGTTGTAACAGAGTTATATGTGTACTTATGTGAGTTCTAAGGTAGTTTAACTCAGTTAAGTGAGTTAAGATCAGTTGTACTAGTTGTAACTAAACTTACACTAGTGAGATATCAGTGAATTAATTATTAATTAATTCACAATCAGTGATCTCACATGCAACTGAAGATTAACCAATGTTAACTACATGCATGTCAGATCCAGTGGAGACCTAGTTGAGATAAAAGGTGAAAGGGACAGGTTGACTATCAGTTGTGACTTTAGTGAGTTCACTCATGAAACCACACACACATTGGATGTGACAATGAGGAATGTACATCCTAGGAAAGAGGAATTCATTCATTGCAAGTATTTCCATTAGCAGGGATTTGCACAGAGGAGGCAGGTTGTCTGCAGGCAATAAATTGGCACATGCATTTGCCAATTTTTGTATGACAGTGTGAGACGATATTATATAGTACTAAGATCTCTTGGATTATAGTTTTGTATGATATTGTTTCATGATCCATGATATAAACATAATAAATGATAGTGGGGTTTTTATCTTTATGCTTTCCCTGTAAAACATATGTGTTATGTGTGATTGATCTCTCTTCTTGATATTTCAATTGGCGATCATGTTTTAAATTCTACAAGAATTTTAGTAGAAGCGATTTTGTGTTTAACAGTGGCATATAATTGTTAGATCGAGAGAATCCAGGCAATACATAATTTGTATTGAAATTTCTACAAGACATTGATGCATGCAGAGAAGAGCAGTGTAGCAGAACAATGATGAGACTAGTAAGTCATAGATAAATGTTGTATCACTGTGATAAAGTTGTAAAAAGAAAAGATTTATATTTCAGGGTGGTAGGGACATGCTATGGAGGACTGGTGTCCTCAAATTTTCAAGTGGGTGCTTCCACACAGGGAGTTGTAGCTTCCATCTGGCTGCAGCTAGAAAAACCAGGGTGGTAGGGTGGTGCAAGGGAGAACTATTGGTCTCTATTATATAGGTTGGTGCCTGTGTGACTGGAAGTTGGTGCTGGAACACTCAGGGAGTTGGGGCTTCCTTCTAGTGGGTGCTAGAGAAAACAGAGAGTTGGTTCTCTCAGCAAGTTGTTGCTTGTAAAACATAGGTTGTAGCCTTAGGAGGAGTTGGAGATCATAAGAATGATAATGTAAAGAAAATAGATATTACTTATCATATAAAGAAGAAGAGGTTTTTCCCTTTATGGGTTTCCTCAAGAAATATCTGTCTTTGTATATTTCATGTGTGTGATTGATGTTTAATATTCTATTTCTTACTTCTTTGCATCATTATGATCGTCATTGAGTGTTCTGTGAAGATTTTAAAATGGGCATAGTTGTTTAAGCATAGTAACAACTGATTCACCCCCCCCTCTAGGTTGTCCAACAATAACTACTTCTTCACCTCCTTATTGTGTCCATGTTGTTTCGAATCAACAACATGTCATCAACATACAAAGATACATATATGAAACGCCCACCCTCTTCTTTGGAATATATGCAGTGATCAACTTTGCTTCTCACAAATCCCAATCTAAGGATGTATGTGTCAAAAATTTTCTACCACAGCCTTGGTGATTGCTTTAGATCATAAAAGGACATTTTTAGTTTACACACCAAATGTTTCTTTCCCTTTACTACAAATCCTTCAGGATGTTTCATATAGATTTCCTCTTCCAAGTCCCCATGTAGGAACAATGTCTTCACATCCGTTTGTTATATTTCCATATCAAATGTTGTATCTAGAGACATTAGTACTCTAATGGAAGTTAATTTTGCAACAGGGGAAAAAACATCACCGAAGTCGACTCCTTCGACTTGGGAATATCCTTTTGGTACCAGTTGAGCTTTGAATTTCTCAACTTGACCTGTTGCATTCATCTTCTTCTTGAATACCCATTTGCTACCAATAGGATTTCTTCCACTAGGAAACTTGACTAAATCCCATGTCTCATTCTTGTGCAAGGATTCCATCTCTTCAAACATGGCATCCTTCCATAGTTTTCCTTTTTCTGAGTCAACTTCCTCTCTCACTGACTTGGGATCATCGTCTGTGGAAGTTAACACAAATGCGTAATGAAATTTGGGTGGAATATACCTTTCGAATATTTTCCTTACTCTTTATAACCTCCTTACCACCAAGGTCATTTTTTCCACCTCTTCCTCTGATTCAATCAACTCATCTGAATCATCTTCTTCATTCCTCAGTTCAAACTGCATCATCTCAAGATTATTCTCAATCTAAACAATTTCCTTAGAATCGGACTTACCTGTGACTTCTCTAAACACCACATCTCAACCATACATTATTTTCCTTGATGCAGGATCCTAGAGCTTATATCCTTTCATTCCTTCTTTGTATATAATTAAAATACATTTGACTGCCTTTTTGTCGAGCTTGCTCCTCTTTTCCTTAGGAACATGCAAAAATGCATCGCAACCAAATACTTTGAGATGTGAAATCAAAGGATTCTTACTTGAACATACCTTATTTGGAATCATGTCTGTTGGAAAATGTTTAACAGACAGCGTATGCTTCTCATTGATGGAAAGTACAACAGTGAAGATGGCATGAGTACAGCAAGAATGTAACAGATGGGCATTAGAAGTATTTTAGAAAGACGCTGCATAGAAAGCTCGATAAGTTCCGAAGAGATAGTGCAGAGGATTGTTGGCAGGTTTAACAAGCAAAGTGAGCTTGTCATTGGTGGAAGGATCAGAGTGTGCATCGATGGAAAAATAGGAACAAAGTAAGCTCAGGAGGGATTAGCGCAAAGTCGCACGTAGTGCGTAGGTGTGCACCAAGGATGAGGTTAACTCATTGCCAAAGCTCAAGAGAGATAGCATACTCATGATCTCAGGCGGATCAAAGGTCGAGGCCTTTGACACTTAGAAATTATTCTAAGTAAGGAGGATGCATAAGCTCGGGCAAAGAAGCGACATTGATCGTTGGATCCCATTCATAATTCCCGATGACCATCATATCTGAATCTAGACAGGAGGAGCGCAAAGATGGAGGACATATCTCTAGCGTTAGATCCGAGCACAGGGTCCGACCATCGTTGGATCAGGGAGAACCTACACGTTCATTAAAGTGCAAGAAGCGGAGAAATCATGAAGGTGGACAAAATCGCGAAGCAATGAAATTGCCAAGTGGCAAAATCGCAAGAAGATCTGGGTCGTAGGATCTGGGGTATCTACAAAGGCTCAATATCCATTGGATATGGTGAAGCTGTAAGGCGGATAAGTCCAACATTCATCCAACTCTCCAAAACTGTGAAGGAATCTTGACCGTCCATCGGGGACAGTCGTGGACCGTTGATCAAGAGGATGTGTGGCGAAAGATCAGATCACCACAAATCTCCATCTCAGAGCTTCTCCTATCGCGACTTGGAGTGACAAGAATCTCCATCTAAGGATCAGCGAGATGCGAGATCATGAAAAGATCAGGACCGTCAGATCACCAATAATGAGGACCATTAATGTGAGCTCCATCTCGGAGTCTCGCCTATTGCGACTTGGAGTGACGAGAATCTCCATCTAAGGAATAGCGAGATGCGAGATCGTGAAAAGATCAGGACCGTCGGATCACCACGAACGTGGACCGTTGATCTGAGCTCCATCTCAGAGCTTCGCCTATCGCGACTTGGAGTGACGAGAACCTCCATATTAGGAACAACAATATGCAAAATTGTGATTTAATCGTAGCTTTCAGATCAAGGTGTGATCTGGAACGTTGATCCGACTCCATTTCGGAGTTTCGTGAATCGCGACTTGGAGAGGCAAGAAACATAACCACAAGAACATTGAAATCGCGATATGATCTGAGTTGTTGAATCAAGATCAGATATGAACCGTCGAATCATAGGACAAGTGGAAAGTGATTATAATTTCGTTGACTTGGAGTCAACGGAGAATGGTGTGGAAACTCGCAAAATATGAAGCACCTTTTTGGCACAGCCTGTGGTCATGAGAATGGAAGGAGTCAATTCAGATAAGCTCCATTTTGGGGTTTCAGAGATCGTGACTTGGAGAGTCAAGATGCCTCATCTAAAGATTCACAATATGTGAAATCATGGAAGAGCTTTATGCATAAGCATGTGGTCTCAGCCGATGGTCACACCATCAAAGAGATGAAGAGAAGAGTACGTGCAGACAAGCTCCTTTTCGGCGTTTCGGGAATCACGACTTGGAAAGTCAAGAAACTTCACAATGGAATTAACGAAAAGGAGAAATGTGAAATTGTGAAAAGAAAATTATGAACAAGATCTTGGTCATAGACCTGGTCATATAAAGGAAGGAGCTAGCAAAGAAAAGATTCGTTTCGGAGTTTCGGAACTGGCGACATGAAGAGTCAAGATGCCTCATTTCAGAATCTCTGAATTGCAAAAGTGTGAAACGAAAAAATCATGACAATATCCTTCAGAGCTAATCCAATGGTGCAGATGAAACTGATGGAGATCGGAGGGCTATTGTTGCACGTCACGGTGTAACTGCCAGAAGCCACTGATGGTTTCTTCCAGAGGACTCGAAGAAACTTCGGGGTGATTGACAGAGGAGATGAAGAGTCTCTAGGAATCTTCAGGAGGGATGAAGATGCTCATGGACATGATTGATAGCTCGATGAGCATTGAGGCATGTAACTAGAACAGAGAATGTGAGCTCGACTGTCACAGAGAAGACGAAGAGTCTCAACTACCAGAGAGCCTGAGGAATCTCAGCATAACATACAGTGATGCTGAACGAGTGGAAAAATGGCCAGAGAAGCTGAAGAGATTGACAGACTTAGGATTAAGAACAGAAAGCAAAAAAAATTGTTGATACAGTTCGAGAAAGACAGTAAACAGCCTGATGAAGACTTTTCCCTGCTAAAAGTGGAATTAGAAGAGGCAAAGAAAATCGAGGATATTCTAAAACATCAGCTATCAAAAAAGAGGTCAAGATCTGAAGCCCTGGAAGAAGAAGTAGTGAAAACTAAGAAAGAGATGGAGATGTTTCAAGCCTTGTATCATCATAATCTGTCAAGTATCAAAGCCTCAGAAGCATTAGCTACCATTCTGAATCAACAAAGGAATCCAAATCTGAAAAATGGTTTGGGTTATGAAGAAGGATCAAGTAGTGGTCAGCCAAGAAACAAATAACCCATCAAGTTTGTCAAAGCTATTGTCCATTTCAAATCTACAACCAATGAAAACAACAAACCTGCAGAAACAAAGGAAGACAATCAGCCACCCAGGACAAGTAAAGAAAAAGGTTTCAGGACTGAATCTGTAGAACAAAGAAATAATCCACTCCCTGCTCAAAGACATCATCAACATGGAAGAAATCGATTTTCTCAAAGAAGAAAACCACTTTCCAGGTACAAATAATTTTTCTATGGATATTGTTTCTACTATTCTAGCTTTGGTCACAAAGCTGTAAATTGTTCCTTAAGACTTAGACATGAACAATTAATATTTCAAAGGAATAAATATCTTCCACAACAAAGAATGATAAAACCAAGTAACAAACCATCACAGATTGAAAATTGCCAAATTAAGTCTAGAGACATGCAACTGAGGAGGTCAAGAAATAATAAATAGTCAATGAGTAGACAATGATGCAACAATAACTTTGACCTATTAAAAAATGAGATTGAATTCTATAACTGCCACAACTTTGGCCACAAATCTGCAAACTGCCATCTGAAGAATTATAAAGCAGATCCAAGGATAAAGTTCTTAGATAGAAAGGCCAGCACATGGAAAAGAAAAGATAGTGAAAAATGTGTTCAAGCACTTTCCACTCAAAAACAAAAGGCCTCTGGGAATATAAACAATGGATGTTCCAAGCACGTGACTGGAGACACGGATAAGCTACTGTCCATAAGTAAAAGAAAAACAGGAAATGTGATCCTTGAAAATGATGAACCAGGCAAAATCAAGGATAGAGGGATGATGAGTTTGAGTAATGACAAAGGAGATGCCAAGTACGTTCTGCTTGTGGATGATCTGAAACATAATTTGCTCAGTACAAGTCAAAAATGTGACAGAGGCAGTGAAGAGGTGTTCACGTCCAAAGAATGTAAGGTGAACGTAAACTCGGGACAATTGGTGAATAAATTCATAAGGACAATTAATGAAGTGAATGTACTTCTAATTTTGAAGCCCATTAAATCAGTGCTCCTAAGAAACCTGATACAGGTCCTTCATTTGTGAGAAAGAAAAACAGGTATAAGAATGGGTGTAGCAGTTTTCTCTTGCGATTGAATATGGAAATAAAATCCCTGGATTGAATGCATCATGGAAGATAAATGAAATTGCAGTAATAGAGATCGATTAGATTCAATGAGCAGAAAAGGTTGATGAAGGAGTCCGAGTAAGAGAGGTGAGAAATTTTGAGTATTCTACAGAGGATATAGTGGAAGCTAAGGATGAGCAGGTCCAAGAATCAGAAAAAGAAGACTTTGGTTTCGATACAAACATCTGCAGGCCTCAAATAAGAGAGTCCTTCCTTCTAAGGGGAGTTTGTGTTGATATTAATATCTGATACCTCCTAAAGTTATTGCCACAGCTTAGGGGGAGCATGTTCTCTTTGCCATTGATGTCAAAGGGGGAGAAAAGAATCTGGGTGTCTTTGTTGCCATCAATGCCAAAGGGGGAGATTGTTGGAAAATGTTTAATAGGCAGCGTATGCTTGTAATTGATGGAAAGTACAACAGTGAGGATGGCATGAGTACAAGAAGAATGTAACAGACAGGCATCAGAAATCTCGATAAGTTCCGAAGAGATAGTGCAGAGGATTGTTGGCAGGTTTAACAAGCAAAGTGAGCTTGTCATTGGTGGAAGGATCAGAGTGTGCATCGATGGAAAAATAGGAACAAAGTAAGCTCAGGAGGGATTAGCGCAGAGTCACACGCAATGCATAGGTGTGCACCAAGGACGAGGTTAACTCATTGCCAAAGCTCAAGAGAGATAGCGTACTCATGATCTCAGGCGGATCAAAGGTCGAGGCCTTTGACACTTAGAAATTATTCTAAGTAAGGAGGATGCGTAAGCTCGGGTAGAGAAGAGACATTGATCGTTGGATCCCATTCATAATTTACGATGACCATCATATCTAAATTTAGACAGGAGGAGCGCAAATATGGAGGACAGATCTCTGGCGTTAGATCCGAGCACAGGTTCCGACCATCGTTGGATCAGGGAGAACCTACACGTTCATTAAAGTGCAAGAAGCGGTGAAATCGTGAAGGTGGAAAAAATCGCGAAGCAATGAAATCGCGAAGTGGCAAAATCGCAAGAAGATCTGGGTCGTAGGATCTGGGGTATCTATGAAGGCTCAATATCCATTGGATATGGTGAAGCTGTAAGGCGGATAAGTCCAAGAGTCATCCAACTCTCCAAAACTGTGAAGGAATATTGACCATCCATCGGGGACAGTCGTGGACCGTTGATCAAGAGGATGTGTGGCGAAAGATCAAAGCACCACAAAGCTCCATCTCAGAGCTTCTCCTATCGCGACTTGGAGTGATAAGAATCTCCATCTAAGGATCAGCGAGATGCGAGATCATGAAAAGAACAAGACCGTCAGATCACCAATAATGAGGACCATTGATCTGAGCTCCATCTCGGAGTCTCGCCTATCGCGACTTGGAGTGACGAGAATCTCCATCTAAGGAATAGCGAGATGCGAGATCGTGAAAAGATCAGGACCGTCGGATCACCACGAACGTGGACCGTTGATCTGAGCTCCATCTCAGAGCTTCGCCTATCATGACTTGGAGTGACGAGAACCTCCATCTTAGGAACAACGATATGCGAAATTGTGATTTAATCGTAGCCGTCAGATCAAGGTGTGATTTGGACCGTTGATCCGACTCCATTTCAGAGTTTCGTGAATCGCGACTTGGAGAGGCAAGAAACATAACCACAAGAACATTGAAATCGCGATATGATCTGAGTTGGTTAATCAAGATCAGATATGAACCGTCGAATCATAGGACAAGTGGAAAGTGATTGGAATTTCGTTGACTTGGAGTCAACGGAGAATGGTTTGGAAACTCGCAAAATATGAAGCACCTTTTTGGCACAGCCTGTGGTCACGAGAATGGAAGGAGTCAATTCAGATAAGCTCCATTTCGGGGTTTCAGAGATCGCGACTTGGAGAGTCGAGATGCCTCATCTACAGATTCACAATATGTGAAATCATGAAAGATCTTTATGCATAAGCACATGGTCTCAGCCGATGGTCACACCATCGAAGAGCTGAAGAGAAGAGTACGTGCAGACAAGCTCCTTTTCGGCATTTCGGGGATCGCGACTTGGAAAGTCAAGAAACTTCACAATGGAATTAAGGAAAAGGAGAAATGTGAAATCGTGAAAAGAACATTATGAACAAGATCTTGGTCATAGACCTGGTCATATAAAGGAAGGAGCTAGCAAAGAAAAGCTTCGTTTCGGAGTTTCAGAGTTTCGGAACTGGTGACATGAAGAGTCAATATGCCTCATTGCAGAATCTCTGAATTGCAAAAGTGTGAAACGCATAAATCACAACAATATCCTTCAGAGCTAATCCAATGATGCAGATGAAACTAAAGGAGATCGGAGGGCTACTGTTGCACGTCACGGTGTAACTGCCAGAAGCCACTGATGGTTTCTGCCAGAGGACTCGAAGAAACTTCGGGTTGATTGACAGAGGAGATGAAGAGTCTCTAGGAATCTTCAGGAGGGATGAAGATGCTCATGGAGATGATTGATAGCTGGATGAGCATTGAGGCATGTAACTGGAACATAGAATGTGAGCTCGACTGTCACAGAGAAGACGAAGATTCTCAACTGCCAGAGAGGCTGAGGAATCTCAGCATAACATAAAATGATGTTGAACAAGTGGAAAAATGGCCAGAGAAGCTTAAGAGTCATGATGATGATCAGACATAGCACTTGAGTTGTGGAGGATATCGACATGGTGTGAGTATGCAGAGGTATTGCACGCATTGCATGCACAAGGTGAACAAAATCTATAAATACATATTACAGAGAAGAGATGAGGTTGATGTTGTTGTTGGAGTTGTTGTGGTTGTTGTTGTTGAAGGTGATTCATGTGTGAAGAAGGAGGAGAGTGTAGCAGCTGAATTGAACAGAAGAGGAACTGTGCGGTGAATGGACATGGTGCACAGAGCATAAAAAGCAGAAGAACAGATAGTGCAAGTCATGTGTGCAGGAAGGCAGTGAGGCAGATAGAGCAATGAAATGCAGCAGAACAATGATGAGTCTGGTAAGCCATTGTTGAATGTTATATCACTGTAATAAGTTTCAGTAGAAAATATTTATATTTCAGGGTGGAAGGGAGGTGCTAGGGAGGATTGTTGTCCTCATAGGTTCAAGTGGGTGCTTGAACACAGGGAGTTGTAGCTTCCATCTGGCTGTAGCCAGAGAAACCAGGGTGGAAGCGTGGTGCAAGGGAGAACTATTGTTCTCTATTATACAAGTTGGTTTCCTGTATGATTGGAAGTTGGTGCTTCCATCCAGTTGGTTTTGGAAACACTCAGGGAGTTGGTTCTTCCTTCTAGTTGGTGTTAGAGAAACCAGGGAGTTGGTGCTTCCTTCTAGTTGGTGCTAGAGAAACCAGGGAGTTGGTGCTTCCTTCTAGTGGGTGCTAGAGAAAACAGAGAGTTGGTGCTCTCAGCAAGTAGCATCTTGCAAAACTGAGGTTGTAGCCTCATTATGAGTTGGTGCTCATATGTATGATAATGTAAAGAATGTAACTATTACTTATCATATAAAGAAAAAAAGGTTTTTACCCTGTATGGGTTTCCTCGAGAAATATCTGTCTCTGTGTTTCTCATATATGTGACTGATGTTGAATGTGCCATTGTTTATTCCCCTGCATTATTGTGATCATCATTCAATGTTTTTGCGAAGAGTTTAAAAGAAGCATAATTGTTTAAGCACGGTAACAACTGATTCACCCCCCCCCCTCTCAGTTGTCCAACAATTGGTATCAGAGCCAGCCCCCTTTTATCTAAGGGTAGATCCTAGAGATTAAACATGACAAGCCATCAAGGGACTTCAGTCACTAGGCCTCTTCTATTTGATGGAACGAATTTTTCCTTATGGAAGGTTAGAATGAGAACATACCTAATGGCCTTAAGAACTGATGTCTGGGATGTAGTAGAGACCGGATACATAAAACCTGTTGTGCTAGCTTCCAAGGATGATAAGTTAGAATTTATCTTTAATGCTAAGGGAATGAATGCTATCTTGAATGGACTTGCAGAAGCCGAGTTTGTGAAGGTGATGCATCTTCAAACTGCTAAAGAAATGTGGGACAAACTCATTAACAGTTATGAAGGTAATGAGAAGGTGAAACATGCCAAGCTTCAAACCTACAAAGTACGGTTTGAAAAGCTATAGATGAAATAAGATGAAATCATTGGGAAGTGTTTTCTGAGAGTTGAAGAACTAGTAAATGCAATGAAAGCACTTGGTGAAAAAATTGAGGAACCCTCTTTAGTTCAGAAAATTTTGAGATATTTGCCAGATAGGTTCAACCCAAAGGTCTCGGCTATAGAAGAACTTAATGATATAAAGACTTTGTCTTTTGATCAACTTCTAGGAACGTTGACTGCATATGAAATGAGGATAGTTACAGATAAAACCACCTCTAGAGAAGCATCATTTAAAGCAGATAAGAATGAGGATTGTGAGCCTGATGAAATTGAAGCAAAATTCGTGAGAATATTAAAGAAGGGATCAGACAAGTACCAAGGTAAGTTTCCCTTCAAATGTTTCAACTGTGTTAAGATAGGTCATTTTGCAAATAAATTTCCACACAAGAAACATGATGAAAACTCTGAAGATGAAGAGAAGCACAAATCAAGAGGATTTGATAAGAAGAAGAGTTTATGTGTAAACGATGATGACTCCTCAAAAGACACCGATAGTGACTCTTCCTCTGAAGATAAGGTAAATGACATCATGTTTATGGACAAAGAGGATTATGATAATGAAATAGCAGGCAGTGATGAGAATGATGAAGAAGATATGGTTGATATGGAAGGAGAACTGATCATTGCACTGGAAGAGATTGATAGACTTAGGATTAAGAACAGAAAGCAAAAACAATTGTTGATACAGTTCGAGAAAGACAGTAAACAGCCTGATGAAGACTTTTCCCTGCTAAAAGTGGAATTAGAAGAGGCAAAGAAAATCGAGGATATTCTAAAACATCAGCTATCAAAAAAGAGGTCAAGATCTGAAGCCGTGGAAGAAGAAGTAGTGAAAACTAGGAAAGATATGGAGATGTTTCAAGCCTTGTATCATCATAATCTGTCAAGTATCAAAGCCTCAGAAGCATTAGCCACCATTTTGAATCAACAAAGGAATCCAAATCTGAAAACTAGTTTGGGTTATGAAGAAGGATCAAGTAGTGGTCAGCCAAGAAACAAATAACCCATCAAGTTTGTCAAAGCTATTGTCCATTTCAAATCTACAACCAATGAAAACAACAAACCTGCAGAAACAAAGGAAGACAATCAGCCGCCCAGGACAAGTAAAGAAAAAGGTTTCAGGACTGAATCTGTAGAACAAAGAAATAATCCACTCCCTGCTCAAAGACATCGTCAACATGGAAGAAATCGATTTGCTCAAAGAAGAAAACCACTTTCCAGGTACAAAGAATTTTTCTATGGATATTGTTTCTACTATTCTAGCTTTGGTCACAAAGCTGTAAATTGTTCCTTAAGACTTAGACATGAACAATTAAGATTTCAAAGGAATAAATATCTTCCACAACAAAGAATGATACAACCAAGTAACAAACCATCACAGATTGAAAATTGCCAAATTAAGTCTAGAGACATGCAACTGAGGAGGTCAAGAAATAATAAATAGTCAATGAGTAGACAATGCTGCAACAATAACTTTTACCTATTGAACAATGAGATTGAATGCTATAACTGCCACAACTTTGGCCACAAATCTGCAAACTGCCATCTGAAGAATTATAAAGCAGATCCAAGGATAAATTTCTTAGATAGAAAGGCCATCACATGGAAAAGAAAAGATAGTGAAAAATGTGTTCAAGTACTTTCCACTCAAAAACAAAAGGCCTCTGGGAATATAAACAATGGATGTTCCAAGCACGTGACTGGAGACACGGATAAGCTATTGTCCATAAGTAAAAGCAAAACAGGAAATGTGATCCTTGAAAATGATGAACCGGGAAAAATCAAGGATAGAGGGATGATGAGTTTGAGTAATGACAAAGGAGATGCCAAGTATGTTCTTCTTGTGGATGATCTGAAACATAATTTTCTCAGTACAAGTCAAAAATGTGACAGAGGCAGTGAAGAGGTGTTCACGTCCAAAGAATGTAAGGTGAACGTAAACTCGGGACAATTGGTGAATAAATTCATAAGGACAATTAATGAAGTGAATGTACTTCTAATTTTGAAGCCCATTAAATCAGTGCTCCTAAGAAACCTGATACAAGTACTTCATTTGTGAGAAAGAAAAACAGGTATAAGAATGGGTGTAGCAGTTTTCTCTTGTGATTGAATATGGAAATAAAATCCCTAGATTGAATGCATCATGGAAGAAAAATGCAATTGCAGTAATAGAGATCGATGAGATTCAATGAGAAGAAAAGGTTGATGAAGGAGTCCGAGTAAGAGAGGTGAGAAATTTTGAGTATTCTACAGAGGATACAGTGGAAGCTGAGGATGAACAGGTCCAAGAATCAGAAAAAGAAGACTCTTGTTTCGATACAAACATCTGCAGGCCTCAAATAAGAGAGTCCTTCCTGCTAGGGGGAGTTTGTGTTGATATTAATATCTGATACCTCCTAAAGTTATTGCCACAGCTTAGGTGGAGCATTTTCTCTTTGCCATTGATGTCAAAGGGGGAGAAAAGAATCTGGGTGTCTTTGTTGCCATCAATGCCAAAGGGGGAAATTTTTGGAAAATGTTTAATAGGAAGCGTATGCTTGTCATTGATGGCAAGTACAACAGTGAGGATGGCATGAGTACAGGAAGAATGTAACAGACAGGCATCAGAAGTATTTTAGGAAGACATTGCATAGAAAGCTCGATAAGTTCCAAAGAGATAGTGCAGAGGATTGTTGGCAGGCTTAACAGGAAAAGTGAGCTTGTCATTGGTGGCAAGATCAGAGTGTGCATCGATGGCAAAATAGGAACAAAGTAAGCTCAGGAGGGATTAGCGCAGAGTCGCACGCAGTGCGTAGTTGTGCACCAGGGACGAGGTTAACTCATTACCAAAGCTCAAGAGAGATAACATACTCAGGAACTCAGGCGGATCAAAGGTCGAGGCCTTTGACACTTAGAAATTCTTCTAAGTAAGGAGGATGCGTAAGCTCAGACAGAGAAGCAACATTGATCATTGGATCCCATTCAGAATTCCCGATGACCGTCGTATCTGAATCCAGACAAGAGGAGCGTAAATATGGAGGACAGGTCTATGGCATTAGATTTGAGTGCAGGGTCTGACCATCGTTGGATCAGGGAGAACCTGCACGTTCATTAAAGTGCAAGAAGCATCGAAATCACGAAGGTGGACAAAATTGTGAAGCGACAAAATCGCGAAGTGGTGAAATCGCGAGAAGATCTGGGCCGTAGGATTTGGGGTATCTATGAAGGCTCAATAGTCATTGGATATGGTGAAGTTACAAGGCGGATAAGTCTAAGAGTCATCCAACTCTCCAAAACTGTGAAGGAATCATGACCATCCATCAGGGACATTCGTGGATCACTGATCAAGAGGACGTGTGGCGAAATATCAGAGCACCACAAAGCTCCATCTCAGAGCTTTGCCTATCGCGACTTGGAGTGATGAGAATCTCCATCTAAGGATCAGCAAGATGTGAGATCACGAAAAGATCAGGACCGTCAAATCGCCAAGAACGAGGACCATTGATCTGATCTCCATCTCAGAGTCTTGCCTATCGCGATTTGGAGTGACGGGAATCTCCATCTAAGGAACATCGAGATGCGAGATCACGAAAGATCAGGACCATCGGATCACCAAGAACGTGGACCGTTGATCTGAGCTCCATCTCGGAGCTTCGCCTATCGCGACTTGGAGTGATGAGAACCTCCATCTTAGGAACAATGATATGCGAAATCACAATTTAATCACAGCCGTCAGATCAAGGTGTGATCTAGACCGTTGATCCGACTCCATTTCGGAGTTTCGCAAATTGTGACTTGGAGAGGCAAGAAACATAACCACAAGGACGCCGAAATCGCGATATGATTTGATTTGTTGAATCAAGATCAGATATGAACCTTCGAATCATAGGACAAGTGACAAGCGATTGGAATTTCTCTGACTTGGAGTCAACGGAGCAGGGTGTGGAAACTCGCAAAATATGAAGCGCCTTTTTGGCACAGCCTATGGTCACCATCGGTGGTCACAAGAAGGGAAGGAGTCAGTTCAAATAAGCTCCATTTTGGGGTTTTGGGGATCGTGACTTGGAGATTCGAGATGCCTCATCTCTAGATTCACGAAATGCGAAATCGCAAAAGCGCTTTATGCATAAGCATGTGGTCTCAGCCGATGGTCACACCATCAAAGATATGAAGAGAAGAGTACGTGCAGACAAGATCCTTTTCGGCGTTTCGGGGATCGCGACTTGGAAAGTCGAGAAACTTCACAACGGAATTAACGAAAAGGCGAAATGTGAAATCGTGTAAAGCATGTTACAAACAAGTGCTTGGTCATAGACCTGGTCATATAAAGGAAGGAGCTAGCGCAAAAAAACTCCATTTTGGAGTTTCAGAACTGGTGACATGAAGAGTCAAGATGCCTCATCAAAAAATCTCCAAATTGTGAAACTGCGAAACGCATAAATCACGACAATATCCTTTAGAGCTAATCCAACGGTGTAGATGAAACTGAAGGAGATCGGAGGGCTACTGTTGCACGTCACAGTGTAACTACCAGAAACCACTGATGGTTTCTGCCAAAGGACTCAAAGACACTTCGGGGTGATTGATAGAGGAGATGAAGAGTCTTTGAGAATCTTCAAGAGGGATGAAGATGCTTGTGAAGGTGATTGACAGCTGGATGAGCATTGAAGCCTGTAACTAGAACAGATAAGGTGAGTTTGACTGTCACAAAGAAGAGGAAGAGTCTCAACTGCCAGAGAGGCTGAGGAATCTCAGCATAACACACAGTGATGTTGAACAAGTGGAAAAACGACCAAAGAAGCTGAAGAGTCATGATGATGATCAGACAGAGCACTCGAGTTGTGGAATATATCGGTGTAGTGTGAGTATGCAGAGGTATTGCGTGCATTGCATGCACAAGGTGCACAAAAGCTATAAATACACAATACAGAGAAGAGATGCGGTTGTTGTTGTTGTTGGAGTTGTTGTGGTTGTTGTTGTTGAAGGTGATTCATGTGTGAAGAAGGAGGAGAGTGTAGCAGATGAATTGAACAGAAGAGGAACTGTGCAGTGAATGGACATGGCGCATAGAGCATAAAAAGCAAAAGAACAGACAGTGCAATTCATGTGTGCAGGAAGGCAGTGAGGCAGATAGAGCAACGAAATGCAACAGAACAGTGATGAGTCTGGTAAGCCATTGTTGAACGTTATATCATTGTAATAAGTTTTAGTAGCAAAGATTTATATTTAAGGGTGGAAGGGAGGTGCTAGGGAGGATTGTTGTCCTCATAGGTTCAAGTGGGTGCTTGAACATAGGGAGTTATAGCTTCCATCTGGTTGCAGCCAGAGAAACCAGGGTGGCAGGGTGGTGCAAGGGATAACTATTGTTCTTTGTTATACAAGTTGGTTTCCTGTATGATTGGAAGTTGGTGCTTCCATCCAGTTGGTGCTGGAAACACTCAAGGAGTTGGTGCTTCCTTCTAGTTGGTGTTAGAGAAACCATGGAGTTGGTGCTTCCTTCTAGTGGGTGCTAGAGAAAACAAAGAGTTGGTGCTCTCAGCAAGTAGCAGCTTGCAAAACTGAGGTTGTAGCCTCATTATGAGTTGGTTCTCATATGTATGATAATGTAAAGAATGTAACTATTAC
>ML828373.1:41454-57681 GCA_009831015.1 Picea engelmannii
TCCATGACCTACTCATCCTTTACCCAAGAAGCCTGAGAAATTTCTATGTAAATTTGATCCCGAAAAGAAAGATTCAACAAAAGACCATATTAAAAAATTCATTCTTGATGTAAGATTGATGAACATGGAGCATGAATATGTCACGTGCAGACTAATCCCACACATATTTGAAGGTAAGATATCCACTTGGTATTTCTCGTTAACCCGAGGTTCAATAATCAGTTAGAATGATTTTGAAATTGCTTTCACCAAAACATTTGGAGATGATAAATTCTGAGCAATCCTATTTTTAAAACTCTTTGGGATAAAAATAAATTCAAAAGAAAAAGTTAAATACTTTAACCAAATATTTTTTTCATTGATAAATAAAATCCTTGCCACTTCTAAACCTACTAAAAATGTACATCTATCAAGTTTTATACTTCAGCTCTTCCAGTTTTAATGGCAGTGTCTGTAAAAAGAGTTGAGAAAGCTACTTTGGGAGACACATTCAAAGAAGTTATAAAAGTGGACAAGGATATGCTAATATTAAAATCAGACCATGGATCGGACCCTCAGAAAAATAAATCCACCGAAAAGAAGTTTCTTTTAACTAAACCTTCCATAAAGAAAAAGGATCAAGATGCTACGGATATGGAGAGCCTACACAGGAATATAATGAAGCTATCAAATGAAATTGTTGATATCAAAATGAATACGAGGGAAGGTACTTCGAACACTAAGAAACTAATATTAACATAAAGATATCTTAAGCTCCACAAGTTAATATTATAAATATTTTTTTCCAGAATCATCATGTGAGAACTTGCATGTAAGTGCTAATAAATAGAAATCTTAATAAATACAAATAAAAGTTTTAAGAATAAATATCTGAAGACTTTCTTGGTTGAAAGTTTGAAGTCTTTTTGAAACTTTTAAACCATCCGAACTATTAAGACCCTTGAGAAAATTATCACCTCACAAACGTTTTACAAGGGATAATGGAGCCTTCCTAGCTTAACTTTGAATATTATTTGTCTCCAAGTGCTGGCTAACCCCCTAGTCCTCTCAATTCTCCCCCCGATAACCCCAGGAATCTGTTTGAAGGAGAATCCTCCAAGGAAGAACCCTCATGTGATAATCCAGGAAATCTGAGAAATATGGATGGAATAAATTCCAATCAACGTAACAACCCATTGACCAATCAACCTTGGCTTGCTCAGGATGTTTTTGCACTTCCAGGAGTTACTCTTCCTTTACCCAAGCACCATGAGAAATTTGTGCATAACTTTGATCCTAAAAAGAAAGATTCAATAGAAGACCATATTAAAAAATTCATTCTTTTTATAAGATTGATGAACGAGGAGCATTAAGATATCATGTGCATACTATTCCCATACACCTTTGAAGGTAAGGCATCCACCTTGTATTTCTCTTTTAACACGATTTTCAATAACTAGTTGGAATGATTTTGAAACCACTTTCACTGAAAATTTTGGAGATGATAAATCCCCAATAGTCCTAGTTTTGGAACTCTCTATGATACAAATGGATTCAAAAGAAAAAGTTAAAGACTTCAACCCAAGATTTATGTCATTGATAAATAAAATCCCTGCCACTTCAAAACCTGCTAATGATGTATCTATCGAGTTTTATACTTCAACTCAGCCAGTTTCAATGGCAATGTTTGTAAAGAGAGACGAGAAAGCTACTTCGGAAGAAATATTCAAAGAAGCTATAAAAGTGGAGAAGGATATGCTAAGCTTAAAAGGAAACCTAGATCATACCCCAATCCACCAAAAAAAAGGTTGTCTTTAACTAAACCTTCCACAAAGAAAAAGGATGAAGATGTTATGGATATGGAGAGCCTATAAAGGATTGTACAGAAGTTATCAAATGGAATTGTTAACATGAAAGGAATAATGGGGAAGGTACTTTCAACAGTAAGAAATTAATATGAACATAACGATATCTTAAGCTCTACATGTTAATATTATAAATATTTTTTCAGGAATGTGAGAATTTGCATGTCAATGTTAATAAATTAAAACTTTAATAAATACAAAGAAAAGTCTTAAGAATAAATATCTAAAGATTTTTTTAGCTAAAAAATTGAAGTCTTTTTTAAATGTTTAGACCATCCAAACTATTAACACCTTAGACAAAATATAATGATGATCATCATCTTATAATAATGAAAATATTAATCATTATTGAAAAGTCTTTAGAATAAATCTCTAAAGACTATTTCAGCTGAAAAATTGAAGTTTTTTGAGAACTTGCATGTCAATGCTATAAATCAAAACTTTAATAAATACAAAGAAAAGTCTTAAGAATAAATCTCTAAAGACTTTTTTAGCTAAAAAAAAAAATTGAAGTCTCCCGGATGGGGTGGTAGCGGTGACCACTTGGCGCACAGAGGAAGAGCGGAGGAGCCAGCTAGGCAACGAGCCATGTGACCGGCTCGTGCCAACAACCGCCGACTCCATCCTGCGTTAAATGGCATTTACATTGACTACAGGGGCATTTACTTGGGCTCTTCCAACTTCTATTATGCGTGGTGCAATGGCCTCTCCTTCAATTTATGTTACTATTCCTCTCTCGGGTTCCCACTCCAATACTCCTTCGCCCTGGCCTGGTTATGATTGCTTGTTCATGGTGTCTCCAGGTGCTCCCCTTGGGCCTAGAATGCCATTCCTACTTACTATGCCAAACCATGCCACGACAACGAGGAATACTGCGAAGGGGTTCTCCTTGGCATCCTCAGCGGCCTCGCACTTCGCTTTCTCCTCCTGGTTCGCCTTCAACACTCTCCTCTCCACTCTTGTTGCCTGAGTTAGCATTTCCCAACTCCTCCATTGCTCCTGGCCCCCATTTCGAGTGTCTAGCCTTAATTGAAACCGTGCCGAGGCCGTCCATGCGCCACCCCACCGCTCCTTCCACCTCCAGGAACTCCATTCCTCCCTTCATGCCTGTTCCTGGTTCTTCAAATTCGCCCATGGGGATGCCATCTCATGTTCGGGCAGCCTGAAACAAGGCATCGATGTCCTCAACCAGATTTGCACTGGCAAGAAAACTTCACCATCCTATACGACTTGGTTTTTTAACTCCGTCAGGGAGTGGAGGACCTTCACTTTAGGTTACATCTTGTGGACGGGAGACTCTCAACCCTCCTCCAGCTACTCTCCAACTTCCCAGACGACTCTCCCGCCTACCCAGCAGGCGCGGCTTCAGAAGGAGCGCCATCCTCAGCAAGCGACGATGAGAATCTCAGGATGTAGGATGTGGCAGAGGTCGTTGTGGAGCCGGCTCCGCAGGAGGTCATGGAAGAGGCCATAACCACCGGTCAGCAGGTGCCCATTCCGTTGGGAGACGCCGAGACAGCTGCCAACAAGGACGAGTGCACTGTGGGCGACGACATGCAATGGGCAAACCGAGGGACACCTGTTAAAGAGGAGTCGTGGCCAGGTTATCTGCCAGAGTATGTGCCAGACTATTCGCTAGTTGTCTAACCCCTCAAGGGGTCTGTTACTTTTCAATAGTTTTTCCTCTAGTAGCATCTTAGTCAGCTCAACTTTGTGCTTTTTTAAACTGGTAAGAACTCAGTTGCTAGGCTTTACCCGGTTGGCTGAACTGGTTTCTCCCTTCGGAGCAGTTCAGTAATTACAACCCGGATGCTATTAATTTTTGTACTTATGGTCTGGTTTTTTGAAGGCCCTCTTATATAATATTACTTACAAAAAAAAAAAAAATTGAAGTCTTTTTTAAATGTTTAAATCATCCAAACTATTAAAACCATACACAAAATATAATGATGATCATTATCTTATAATAATGAAAATATTAACCATTATTGAAAAGTATTAAGAATAAATCTTTAAAGACTTTTTTAAAAAATTGAAGTATTTTTTAAAATGTTTAAACCATCCAAACTATTAAGACTCCACAAAATATAATGATGATCATCTTATAATAATGAAAATATTAACCATTATTGAAATATTTTATTTTATTTATGACTCACATTGAAATATTTATTTGTTATTAATATTTTTTAAATATTTTATATCAACTTCATGTAACAAACTTAAAATAAAATACAAATATATTTAAAATTATTTATAATTATGATTATATAATGTAATTGAAATATTTGTTGTTATTAATATTTTTAATTAATTGAAATACAAATATTTTTCATACAAATATATTTAGAATTATTTATAATTATGATTATATAATGTAATTGAAATATTTATTTGTTATTAATATTTTTAATTAATTGAAATACAAATATTTATTTGAAAAGTAAAACCCTCATAAAAAAAAAAATTAAAAATCAAAGCAAAAGTGGAAAATTAAAATGGAAAAGTTCAATGAAAAATGCGATCCTCATTACAAAAATAAATTAAAAATCAAAGTATAAGTGGGAAATTATAATGCATCGAAATATCTCGACTACTCGGATATTAATAAAAAAAAAGAACCTTCTCAATCGATAAAAGAGTGCGATTCTACACCTCTGGGTCAACAGTGGCATTTTTTTATATATTTCTTCTAGATATATGCATTCGGAGAAAAAAAATCAGAAGTTAGGTAAGTGGTTGATTTGTTTATTACACGTTTTATATATATATATATATTTAACTTGGTAAGTGGTTAATATGTTTTATATTAAATTAATGTATGAGATTCCTTTTGCTCAAGGATTTGATTAATAAAATTTATAAAAGTATATATATTTTATTTTTGAATTTTAACTTATAATCTTTTAAAACAAAACATATTCAACATTATCTCAACATTATCTTCAACAAATTATATTCAACATTATCTTACACGGCTTGGATACCGTGATTTATCTTAAAAAGACATGCATTATATTCAACATTATCTTACCTTTTAAATCTGCAAATATCAAACAAATACACGGCTTGGATACCGTGATTTATCTTAAGAAGAGATGGCAGCTTCAAAGGAGTTGATCCTCATGATCATTGTGATACTATTCTTCTTTGCTTCTGCAAACAGTCATGTTGTTAGAAATTACCAGTATAGTCCTGAGGTGGATGTAAAAGCACTGGAAGCATTCAAAAGCTCCATCACCGATGACCCTTTTGATGCCTTAGCCAACTGGTATGTTGGCAATCATGTCTGCAATTGGACTGGTGTCAGCTGCCATCCAAAGAAACTACGGGTAATTGCCCTTAATCTATACAACAGAAGCCTGGAAGGCACTATTACTCCACACTTGGGTAATATGTCGTTTCTTGGCGTGTTGAATCTCACTTATAACAGTTTCTCTGGCACAATCCCAACCGAATTGGGCAAGCTCCGTCTCTTAAAACGTTTGCTCCTTAATAAGAATGACTTGATATCGTCCATTCCAAAGGCTTTGAGAGCTTGCACGGCTCTCACAAAGATTGATCTGTCCACCAATAATTTGACAGGGAGTATTCCAAGTGATCTTGGCCAACTGCAAAAGCTGCGAGTTCTTTCATTGGATACTAACAGATTAGCAGGTAAAGTGCCCGAATCCTTGGGAAATTGTTCTGAGCTGGAGATTTTGAAACTAAACTATAACTTTATTAGCGGCATTATCCCTTCCCAGCTTGGCTTGCTCGCTAGCCTACAAATTCTGTCTCTTCGAGAAAACCAGCTGAGTGGAGAAATACCACTTTCATTGCTAAATTGCACTACGTTGGTGAATTTATTCTTGTTTGACAACAGGCTTTCTGGAGAAATCCCGTCAGAGATAGGTGCCAAGCTCTCAAATTTATGGCGGCTAGATCTAGAGAAAAACGATTTGAACGGTACAATTCCGACGTCGCTAGGAAATTGCTCTTAGCTTTTGATCCTTTCACTATCTAGTAATGTCTTAACGGGAGGCATACCTCGGGAATTTGGCAAGCTGCGACATCTAAAGAGACTTTATCTTGCTCAGAATCGTTTGGTTAGTGCCGACTCCACTCCCATATTTGGAGCACTTTCTAACAGCACCAGTCTGCAAAAACTCTCTCTTGGGAACAATGATCTTAAGGGCGACTTACCTGGAAGCATAGGCCAGCTTTCTCAAACTCTGTTTTATCTCTCTTTGCCTGGGAATCGTTTCACTGGTAGTATACCCCAGGAGATGAGCAACCTCACTGGATTGATCATGTTATATCTAGGTGGCAATTTGCTCTCTGGAAGCCTACCTTCTGCACTAGGAGGGATGTCCACTCTTCAGCTGCTGCATCTCTCCGGGAATAACTTGGAAGGTAATATTCCCTATCAATTCAGTCAATTGAAAGCTCTGTTTGAACTGCACCTTTCCAAAAACCAGTTTTCTGGAGAAATTCATCAGGTTTTTACAAGTTTGCAGCAGCTAAGAAGATTAGATCTCAGCTATAACAAATTCAGTGGTAATATACCGGACAGCATCGGGAGATGTTCCAGTCTCGAGCTTTTGGATCTCAGTCACAACCAGCTAACCGGCGTGATGCCATTGCAAGTGGTTAGCCTTCATAACCTACAGTTCTACATTAATGTCTCACATAATGCACTCACAGGAAGGCTGCCTGCCGAACTGGGAGGAATGAAAATGGTTCAAGCAATTGATCTCTCTGCCAATAATTTTTCGGGGAGCATACCCAGCCAATTAGTGAATAGCGCTGGACTTGACTACCTTAATCTTTCTTACAATTCACTAGAAGGCACGATTCCAACATCAATCGGTCAACTCGCAGACCTTCAAGATATGGATTTCTCTTTCAATAAGCTTTCCGGTCCCCTGCCTCGCTCTATAGAGAAATTAAGGAAGCTTAGGCACTTAAACATGTCATACAATAACTTCACAGGAGAAATACCATRCTCTGGAGCTTTCAGAAAACTGAACTTTACATCATTCTTAGGAAACGCTGCTCTCTGTGGCGGGTGGAWAGAGTTGCCCCCCTGTAAATTGAAGACAAAACACCATCATGATTCCAAAARAAGGATAGTTATCTTGGCGACTTCGGTTGGGCTAGGTTTGCTATCTGTATCTTGTCTAGTYTTAAGAGTTTTAATATGTTTTCGCAGAAGAAAGTCTGCGTTGTCAGAARCTGCTGCTRCAACGAGATTAGGGACGATGCTCRGGAGCCGAYTCCGGGAGACGAAGATKGTAAGTGAGGAAGAGRTTAAWAGAGCAACTAATGGCCTCAGCCCRGATAACCTAGTGGGACGTGGCGGSCATGGGTYCGTGTATAAAGGCGTATTAGACGATGGCACAATAGTTGCTGTCAAAGTTATACACTCCGCCACATCAAGAGGTGCATACAAGAGACTGATAAAAGAATGCAGGACGTTGGGCAGAGTCCGACATCGGAATCTGGTGAGAATAGTGGGCGTCAGCTCAAGTTTGCAGGTCAAATCTTTGGTTATGGAGTTCATGTCTCAGGGAAGCCTTGATATGCATTTGCATTGCAGTGAAAATAACTCCAAGTTGGGTCTGAAAAGACGTCTGAGCATTCTCAAGCAGGTTGCCCATGGAATGGCATATCTTCACCATCACAGCTCCCCGGCCATTGTTCATGGTGATCTGAAACCTTCCAACGTTTTATTGGATGAGATGATGACGGCCCATGTTGGAGATTTCGGTATTTCACGTCTGATGATCTCGGCAGCAGCGCAGGACGATTCAACAGCAGGATTAGGAGACACCTCAAGCACTGTCATAGGATCTATTGGTTACATTGCACCAGGTAAGTACTGATCTACTTGATTGATTGAATACTGATCTATTGGTATCATTGAGCCATATTTCTTTTTATACAGTGACTCATCCCTGAGCTTAACACGATTGCAGATTCTTGCATCCAATGGACATGAATTGACTTTGCTCCATATCCATTGCATGTCAGAATCTGCAATACAGATAGCGATCAATATGTACCCTGTTACAAAGTTTTTAAAACTGTGGAAGTTGATATATTCCGATGTATATATCAAGATAATTCGAGGGTATATCATCCGCCACAGTTTTAAAGACTCTACAGAAAGCTACATATATTGATCGCCAATATAATGATGCCCCTGACTGATAGGGTTTTATACATATCGATTACAGAATATGGTATAGCGGGGCGCCTGTCTCCGAAAGGGGACGTATACAGCTACGGCATCTTGGCGTTGGAAACGATAACGGGAAAGAAACCCACAGACCCAGTGTTCTCACAAGAAGGGCAATCATGTTCGACATTGCAGAGTTGGGTGGGCGATGCATTCCCCGACAGATTGTTGGAGGTGATTGACAGGGATCTGGTGGAAGAGATTACACAGGAAGAAGAAGATGAACATGAGTCACATGATTTAAGTGAAACGAGGAATGCAATCAAGGGAAATGGAATTGTTGTTTCGTTGGCAGAGATAGGTATGATGTGCAGCAGAGAAGCGTGGCAGCAGCGACCGACAATGAGAGAGGTCGAGGCATCGTTAGAGAAGTTGGTCGCTCAGATCCTTTAAGGATTTTGAAAATTGGTAGAACAGCATGGCACAGACCCCATATGTATATATGGCTTTCATTCAATAAGCGTCGCATCTGGTTTAAATAGTTATTCTTCCTTCCTGGAAATGCACGTGACTGCACACAAATGTCTCCATTCCTCTTTCTTTCAGGTTGAATCGCACTTTGGTTTATATAGTGTGACTTACATATAACCTCTATTATTGTAAACAGCATTAAATGCAAGTATTTGGCTATATAATGTGACTTAGATAGAACCTTTATTAATGCAATTAGAATATTGGTCTATACAGTGTGACTTAGATACATTCATTATTAATTGCATTTGTGTGTACTCTTCTTAACCCTTATTAGTCCCTGCCTCGCCCCGGGCTAGGGACTATAGCAATTGCCTAGATGGTTTACCTCTATTAATGGGTGCGATTTGCTACATTAACTGTTGTATGTTTTTTTACACAGTTTCATAAAGTTTTTTTTTTTAATTCACTATTAAATCTAATTATGATTAAAAATAAATCACTTTTTTATTTTTTCAATTTTACAAATAAATTTTTTTATTGGTTGAATGTTCGGTGATGCCACATTAATACTGTTGTGTATGCCATTTCTTTTCCTCAATTGTCAAAGTTTATAAATAAATAAAAATTGTGTCTTTCCACCTCCTAACATGTTGCTCACCACTCGCCACATCCTAACATATTGCTCATACCCTTGTCACCTCCTCATCCCCACCTCGCCACCGCCTCAAACATCAGATGGAGGTGTATGTATAATTTCCAAACCCCGAGGATGCTGCCTTTGGTATCCAAGACCCTCATATCTGCATCCCTTTTTATTCTTCATTGCTATACCTGCATCCCAGTATTGTCTGAATCATCAATATCCATATATTATCTTCGTCTTAACTATGTAACTATGTTCTGATGGATAGAAAAAAACAAAGCCGTGGGCTAATGGAGTGCCATAGCCATGGCACTTTAGAAATTGCTACATTGATTGACCCAAAAGCGATGATCGTAGAAAGCTTCAATCCCTAGTACAAGTTGTGCCTGTTGCGGGCTATTTCAACTACAGTTGTACAGATAAAGTAAACTTCCTTTATTTGCTTTTCTATCTATTTGTACGTAAATAAGTATAATTCAAAAACATCAATAATTTGATTCATCAAATTAGGTTGTCTATATGGAGTTTCTCACCTTCACCTTTCAGTCAAGCATTTGAGTTGCGGTCAAAGATAAAAGAAATTCCAGATTCCAAAACTCCAATGCAATAACCTCTACGCCATACATCAAAGTTCTTCGCAACATGAAAGTAAATGCCTGAAATTGTTAGTCATGATGATCAATGAAAACAAAACCCATCAAAATTCGTGTCCAACACTGTGAGTTAAATTTAACATCCACAATCTTGTAAACGAATAATCAGTCGGGTTGTAAATCTGACATGAATAATGAGTTATAACCAAAATCAAGCGTTGACACAAATAACGGTTGGGTTTTCTTAAGTTTCCAATGAGCGCTTTTCACTTGCAGGTCGTTGCCGAGGGTTGTCGAGGGTTCAAGGACAGAAGTACCAAGAAAACAATAAATTTGTTTTGATCACTTAGCTTAAGAAGATTTTAGATGAGGACCCGAAATAAAATTGCAGATGACTAATTGCTCGGAATCCTTTTTAACTAATCAAACATTTTAATGAATCAGATCCATGTTTTGACTTTGAGTCAGAACCAGAAAGGGGGAGACAGATCATTGATGCAGAACCCAGTGCCACTATTGCTACCACCAAGGTCCACATTGAGTCTGCATCCCTTTGTCCTTTAAGTCTGAACACATTGTTCAACTCCCAAGCTCTTCCCTTACTAATTGAGAACTTCATCGTCTCTCTTATATGAGCTTTCCTTTGGTGGAGGATTGAAGTGGTGGAGGCCCAGCTAGAAGGAACTTGATTTCTTGGTTCCGAACTATGCCGACACAGAAGTCTGTAACTTATTCACTTCTGCTGATTATATCTTAATAGAAATATTCTTTTCTCGTCCAATTACTATCTTGCAAATATTTGAATTATTATTCCATGGCAATATTTGTTATGAATGTTGAAGGATTATGTTATTTGTGCTAACATCATATATTATCACCATATGCTTGCGTTACTTGGTTTTTGAGGACTATTTACAGGTATATTGCTTTACTCAAGTGCTCAACAGTGGACTTCATCGAACGTCTGGATGAGGTAGGCCTCTTATCTTGTCTTGTTAGCATATTTTCTTATATAGCATACTTGGGATTAGAGTTAATTTCAACAGTCATTTCCGTATGTTGTGGTTTGCCCCTAGCCATAGAGAGATTTTCCTTATAACAGAATTGGCGACCATACTAGGTTTGGAGTGTTTTTCTCCTTAGATTTCTCTTGTTCATATTGAGTTTCTTGTTGTATGATTACTTGATAGCCTCTGTTCACTCCGGGTCTGAGTCTTTCATCCTTCTCCTTAGCCTAGTTTTGTTTTGACACATATACACGGGTTTTTGCTTGACAATCACGTACATATGTCTGTTGTCCTTCTGCAAGCTGCATACATACACACATTTCCCTTGAACAATTATGTACATCAACCTTTGTTGCTTGGTTGCTGGGTAGGTTTTGATGATTGTTGAGTCTTCTTGGGTCTCTATAGTGACTGTTAAGTGTCTGTGGAATGATAGGAAACCTGTTTTTGGTTGAATTTTTGGGCAGTGCCTTTCTAGTCATCTTTTCATTTTGATTGTCCTTGCACCTTGGGCTGGGTATTTTTCTCCTTGATATCCTACTTGAGTTGTCTCTGTCTATACATAATAGAGTCTTAATATCAAGTTGTTGTTTAGTCCTTGCATTTTCATTTTTCTTATATTGAAAATACAAAAATATTAGGCATTTTACATTGATTGGCATTTTGATCTCTTAAGTCTTTGTCATTTATCTTAGTGCATGTAAAGAAAGATTGCATTTTTATTTATAATTGCATAATTGAATTGAAAATTGCATTTTTAGGAAGCATATCATTTATTGGAAACTGAAGTTAGGACTTTGCATTGTATTCATATTCATTTATTTTACTTGCCGAGTCATAACATCACTAGTTCCATGACTGCACCTTTTGAGTAAGCAAGGCCATTAAAATTAATGCTATAATTTAAAATTAATGCTATAATTTAAAATTGATTAGTAACGATTTTATTTTCTAGGGTGCACAAACTAGCTTAGGATTTAGTGCCTTGGAATAGGATTTTGTGAGTAAATTTCTCCAAGGCTATTAAATCAACATATGTGTCTTACTAAGGGAGTGGAGAAATCCATTGTATAATCAGTAATATCAGGAGGCTCGGCTTACACTAGATTTAAGCATGAGGTCACGTGAGGTCGGTTGAAGGGATATCCCCCCGATACCTTCTTAGCGTCAGAGATATTTCTAGGGATCTATTCATATCTAGGGATCTTGCCAGTTCCCTTACCCCCATGATTGGCGACGCTTTCAAGGTTTCAGGCTTTGCTACCCTGCCCATATGGTGGACTTGACTTACGTCTGTTCGCTTGTGCATCGGTTATACTGTGGTTGATTAGTTGCTTGACTTAGGTACCACATAGGTTACTTGCAGGGGTTATTTTGCAGGTACCCTGGGTCAGATAAGTGTCAGACAACACACAACCTTTATGAAGGATTACCTCTCTGGGGGGATCTGACTGACTCGTTGTTAAGCCCACAAGAGCCCTTATAAATGATTTTGATACCTCCGATCTTTAGCAGGGGGTCTCAGGGCCCTCTTGGGCGAGGCATACCTACTTCAGGCAGGGAAGCCCCTTTCAACCACTTTATCCTGTTTGTGTGCATATTGGTTGTTTGATTATTTTCTGGTGTGCTCTTTGATTATTAGTAGACCTTTGAGATTTTATATCGAGCTTTGAGTTGCTTTATCATGGATAGTGGATTTCCTAGGACTCCCTCCTTTACCGCTACTCCCCCCATGACGTTCACTCATTTCATGGGGACGAATCCATCTGCTTCTCATAATGGTATTAAAAATTATGACACTCAGACCATGCCTTGGGTCTCTAATCATTTTCCTATTGATATGCCAAACATGCCTTCACCCTTTCCATCCTCTCCCTAGCCCACTTATGAATCCAAGTTTTGGATCTCGAGGCACCATGGCCCCATCGTCTATGTCTTCATTTGATAGGATTCATGCCCCTCAACCAATTCTCACTGTGGGAGGTTGGAACCTCCCCTCCTACGGATCCAGTCCTAGCCATGTTTTTTCAGGAGCCGTTACTCAAATGGGTGGTTATTCTACTTAGTACACCCCATCTATGTATCCTTCGTCCACCGTGCCAGTTCCTACGAACACTTTTCCCATGGCGGGTCCACATATATCCTTTGGCATTTCATACTGAGGAAATCAATTTTGCGGTTTGGGCTACCCTCTTCACAGAACCCCTTCGCATGGGGGAAACATATATCCTCACTTGAATAATCCTTATCATACTTTTGTCTCTTTGTAGACATCTACTTTAGTGATTATGCCCGTACAGACCTCTATGGATCAATTAGGCGAAGGATACTACCTTTCCGGATAGGGACAAGGTGTAAACCAGGATCCTTCCTGGTCTGCAATGTCTCAAAACCAATATTTCCCAAGACCTTGGTCTCAAATGCCACAAATCACCACCATTGCTAATCCATTCGCTGCCAGTCATACTAGAGCTCCATCGCCAACCACTGCTAGTCATGTTGGATATTGGTCGATGACCTCTACAAGTCATGTTGAAGACCCGTAACCAACCGCTTCTAGTCATGCTGGGGGAATCACTCTAGTCGCCACGAGTCATATAAATATCACATCTCCAAACTCTGTGCATCATGTGGGGGATGAACCTCCAGCCTCTACCAATCATGATGAGAGCATGTTGCCAGCCATTGTAAATGACGTTGGGGGAATTCATACGATTGAGAAGCCTAGGCACGTCAGGCATAAGCCCAAATTCCTTTGCAAGACTTGTGAAGGAAATCACCTTACTTGTTTGTGTCCTGGTACCGTTGGGATAATAGAAGCGTGGTTCTCACCTAAGGGACCTTCGGGTTTTGAGGCATATATGGTTTCCCCACACCCCATTTCTCCTTTGATTGACACGACATTCATGCCGATTGAATCCTCTCCTGACCACACCCCCATTGTCGAGGGTAATGTGTCTCCTGTCCCTGTTATCATGCATCCTATTCAACCTGGATTTGAATAATTGGTCACACCACTGCAATCTCTAGTCAATCCAAATATCCTTTTGGAGGGTGATGCATCCTTCAACCATGTCATTAGCATTTATGATACTGCGCCTTCTGAACAAGAAAGAGTTTTACTCTCCCCGAGTACTCTCCCTCCAAGTCCTGGAGAAGTTCCCTTTGATTGGGATGATCTTGTGGGATATCCAATGCCTCCTCCTATGTCTTTTCAAATAAGAGACATTATCTAATATATCATGGGGATGATAGCCTCCACTAGCACTTTATCCTCCTCGACTTGGAGAGATTTGGGTTTCCCTAAGCTTGTGTTAGCTATTCGTGAAATACTGACATTCCACAGAAGTCCAGCACGGGAGCCTTGGCCTCCTCCATGACATGTCACCTAGAAACCTCTCAACGAGTCTAATTTAAGCTCTTTTCTGTCTTTTCTAAAAAAAAGAGAAAATATTTCCGGGTGAATTTGTCCCTTTCACACTCGTTAAATTGGACTGGAAAGGTCATGAGTCTTAGTTAATCTCTTTTCCGACTCATTTTCAAAAAAGAGAAAAGATTGCTAAGTGAACTTGTCTCTTTCACACTCGTAAATTGGATTTGAAAGGATGTCTATTTGGTACAAGTTTATCCCTTTTTCAAACCGAATAGACTAATATTATGAAAAATAAAAAAATTTGGCATTAAGTTGTGATTGCATCTCATTCCCTTGCTTGCAGTATTGAGCCTATTGTCGATTCTCTCTTTGCGTTATAAACCGTTTGCCTCAGTATATTTTCATCCTCAACCAAACAGAGCCTCATTTATATCCTTTGCAACTTCACACCCTATACCTAGGAGAGAACATTCCAGCAAATGTCCATCTCCTGCATGCACCTCCTTGCATTGAGCATAGTTATGTTCCACTGATGGAACTAGTTTTGTTTACTTGCGACACACCTTTCCTCCTCTATATCATAACATCCATTTGATTATGAAAAAACAAAAAAAGACGGCAAGGAAGGAGGTGTTATCTTATATTGGCAACAGTCGTGTCGCCTTTGAATAGAGCACAAATTTTTTTATTCCACTTGGCATCATAATTTTGGGTTTAGCATGGCCTTAGGAAGTTTAGCTCATTACAGAAAGTTTACTCCCCCGACTGATTAATCTTCTAGTCCCTATGGAGAGGTTGATTGATGCTTCCTACATCTCATGGTTTCATCATTGAGTCTATGCTGCTAGAGTCTTCCATATGTCTCATTTTGTTGTTCAAAGGATGTCTATCAACCTGTGTCAGCCATTCCTCAGAACTCTTGACTTTGCATGTCATCCATACCCTCAGTTTGTCTCAGAATCACATGAATTTTTAGTCCTATTGCGCACCTTGGTCCTACTTTCCTCATTGGTAGGTAAACTTGAACCCAATAGTCGACATTTCATCATTGGTCATTGACTGGGTGGTTTCCCTTGTGTTCGATGACAACTTATCTATTCACACATTGGGATTTGTGCATTGTCTTAGATGACGTTAGCCGTATTGGTGGTTTCCTTTCCTTTGTCATCATTTTTTCCTCATTGGTTGCTATTCAGAGGATCTTTTTCGTGTACCGCTTGAACTTGGCACATGCGAAAGATGCACAGGGTCATTGGTTTGTGAACATGTTCTTCGTTTGATTTCCTCCAAATCATCAAGCTCCTACTTTATACCTCGTGCTGAATGATGAGAGATACCTTAATGCTCTCCTTTTAATGGGTCCCCTTCCATTGACTCTAGCTCATCTATTTTGGAAATGAGAACTAGATTTCGATGAGTACCTAGAGGCTTGCAGTCATTAGTGTTAGGTTCTCTCACCATCGACAGTTGGGAATACATCAATGTCTCCTGATTGATGGATTCTTCAAGTGTTCGAACCCAAATCCTTTATTCACACTTGTAAGAATGTACTCGGTGCCTTGATACCTACTTTCATCATGGGTAGGTTGTCTCACATTTGTTAACGATATACCTCAATGACTAGTAATCAAATGAAGTCTCGTTGTGTTCAACCTCAACTCCTTTATTCACATAATGTAGACTTGCACCTTTGGAGGATTGTGTAGAAGACTTGAAGACATCAGTTTGTAGCCACAACTTTCCTCAGTTGTTCCTACCTTTTCATTGGACTAGTACCTGTGTGACTTCAGTGATCATGGGAGATCATATTTTACTCCATTGTATATAGATATCTTCAGATTGATTTTGAGACTGGTTTTACTGGGCCTTATTCGTGACTACGACAACCTTTGGCATATAACCTCATTTGTATTTTCCTATTCATGGCCATGGACAGTTGTTTAGTATATTTTCACATGGATCTGCAGTGTAATTCAAATTGGCAGCCATGTATGCAAAGTCAGTACAGATTGTAATGAGAAAATAGTGCTTCCAGTTGGATCCCCATTACTCCACTTTTGGGTTTTTATAATGTATTGTGGCCATCATAGATACTCCTCTTACCTCACACATTAGGGGGCATCTGTTATA
>ML828373.1:62559-79345 GCA_009831015.1 Picea engelmannii
AATTTAACACTCCTTCATGCCGAGGAAAGTGTTACTCACCACTCCAAGCTTGTCCCTGAAAAACACAAACTTGCCTCTGCCCAATGTCTTGGTGAGTATATCTACAACCTACTCCTCTATAGATATGTATTGTAGCTCCACAAATCCTCTCTAAACATAATCACATATGAAGTGATAATGAATCTCGGTATGCTTAGACCGGTCATGAAAAACTAGATTCTCCGAGAGTTTAATGCAACTCTGATTATCACAGTAAATCATAGTAGGCCTCAACTGCACACCGAACAATCCCACCAGCATCTTGCGAAGCCAAAGGGCTTCACAACTGGCCTGACTGGCTGCCATATACTCAACCTCTTCAGAACTCAAATCCACTGACTTTTGTTTCCAACTGAACCAAGACACAACTGCTGATCCCAATCCAAAACAAAACCCTGAAGTGTTTTTCCTATCACTGACACATCCTTCCCAATCTGAGTTTGTATAACCAACCAGACGAACTCCATCTCCTCTCTGATAGTCCAAACCATAATCTACCGTACCACAAAGATACCTGAGCACATGTTTTGCTGCCACCTAGTGCACTCTCCTAGGCTCCACCATGAACTGAATGAGAGTTTTGATGGCAAAACAAATATCTGGCCTAGTATTGACCAAATACATCAATGACCTGATCAACTGACGATACAAAGTGGAATCCACCAACTGTGACTCAGAAGCATGAAGCTTCTTCCAGTTGGTAATCATGGGAGTGTTCATGGGCCTATTATCTCCCATATGAAATCTGCTCAGAATGTCACATACATACTTCCCTTGTCCCAGGAATATGTGTCTAGGCTCCTGCCAAATCTCCAATCCCAAAAAGTAATGCATTAGTCCAATGTCAGTCATCTCGAACTCTGAAGAAAGGCTCTCCTTGTAGCTGTTGATGTGTCTCTCTTCCCCTGTAATGAAAAGATCATCCACATATAGTAGAAGAATGAGAGGATCCTCTCCAACCACAATGAAGTATAGGTTGGGATCCACCTCACTCTTCTCAAAACCCAACTATTGCAAATAGGCATCTATCCTCGAATACCAAGCTCTAGGAGCTTGTTTCAGCCCATACAATGCCTTCTTCAGTCTACAAACATGAGACTCTCTCCTATGCACCTCAAAGCCCAATGTCTACTCAATATACACCTCCTCCTCAATAACACCATTTAGAAATGCGGTCTTCACATCCATCTGGTGGATCTTCCAATCCATCTCTGCTGCAATGGAGATCACTGCCCTGATTGAAGTGTATCTAGAAATCGACGCAAAGGTCTCATCATAGTCGACTCCCTCAACTTGTGAAAACCCCCAAGCCACAAAGCGAGCTTTGTACTTCTCAATGCTTCCATCTGCAACATTCTTTAGTTTATAGATCCACCTGGAAGTCACCACTGACTTCCCCTCAAGTCTAGGAACAACTTCCCAGACATCGTTCTTCATGATGGAATTGTACTCTTCCATCATGGAATCTCTCCATACATGTATACTAGTGGCATCCTCAAAAGTGGAAGGCTCAGACTCCCAAATACTACTCACCATCGCGATGTAGCTGCAAAACCTCTCGGGAGGTTTACTCTCCCTCACTGCCTGTCTGAGATTCCCCATTGAACCCTGTGCCTCCCTCAAAGTGTCCTGAAGCCACTTGGGCTTCCTCCTCTCTAAAGTAGTGTCCTATGGAGGGGACTCTCCATGCTCAACCCCATCTCCTGAAGACAATGATCCTGTAGTATATTTTGAAGTACCCGATCTTGAAACCTATGGACCAGTAGCCTATGAACCTGAATCTTATGGCCCTATCAGCTGTGAACCCGTCGACCATGAAACTGGTGGCCCTAAAATCTGTGTCACTGTAGTCTGTTGCAGACTCACCTAAATCTGTGGTGAAGACTGCTCACCCTTCTCTATCCCTCTAGACTTCCTAAAGGCTCCGTCCTCCTCAAATCTGACATCCCTCCTCAAGACAGTGTTCCTCAAGGAAGGAATGTATATATGGAAAGCCTTTGAAGTCTCACTGTACCCAACAAAGATCCCTCTCTCTATCATGGGCTCCATCTTTGTCCTCTTATCAAAAGGGACATATGAAAATGTGGTTCACCCAAAAATACGAAGGTGCCCCACCTCAGGCTTCTTCCCAGAGAAAGCCTCCTCAGGAGTCATGCTCCCCACAACCCTGTGAGGACTCTTGTTCTGCAGATAAACTGAAGTGTAGCATGCATCATCCCATAGAAATAGTGGTAGCCCCTGATCATGTAACATGTCTCTCGCAACCCCAACAATGGCCCTGTTCTTCCTCTCTGTAATCCCATTCTGCTGCAGGTTGTGAGGAACAGTCAACTCCCTCCTGATGCCCTCTCCTGCACAAAATTCCATGAACTCCTTGGAGGTATACTCACCCCCATTGTCCGATCTCAGTACTCTGATTTTCTTCCCTGTTTGGTTCTCCACAAGATCTTTGAACTCTTGGAACTAACTGAAGACCTGTCCTTTGGTATTCATGAAGAAAATCCAGGACTTCCGAGAGAATTCATCAATGAATACAACATAGTATAGGGAACCAATCAACAATGCCAAAGACGTCGGGCCACATACATCTGAATGTATACGATCAAGTATCCCTGCTACTCTATTGTCACTACTCGGAAAAGAAGTCTTGGTGTACTTTCCCAAAGCGCACCCCTTCCACAACTCATGGTGCTCTGAACTGAAATCTGGAACTCCCATCACCATCTCCCTCAGAACTCTCAAAGCCCCATGGTGTAAATGTGCCATCCTCCTGTGCCATAGCTCACATAGGTCACTGCTGCTGCTGGTAGAATGAGTCAATGCTCTCACTAGTTGGAACAAAAACTTGTATAGCCTTTCATGTCTAGTACCAATCACTTTGGCCGAAGTGATGCTAGAACCTTTGGGGAAAAGGAGCACCTGCCCATCACGAAACAAGACCTCATAGTCCTTCTCCTCAATAGTAGAAACTGACACTAAGTTCTTCTTCAAGCCCGGAACATATAGAACCTCTATCAAAGTCATGGGAGGCAAAGACTCCCTCCGAAATGATACGGTCCCACAAACTACCACCTTGACCTCCCGGTCATATCCAATCACTACCTCTGCATCTCCACTTTGAGTAATATCTGTCAAGTGCTCACGAACTGTTGTCATATGGCAAGAGGCACCACTGTCAATATACCAAGTATCTGAAGTAGTGGTCCTCGAGGATAGACACACAATCAAGGAAAATTCTTTGTCAAACTTGGTGGAAAACTCTTCCACCTCTGTTGAAGCTATTATTTGTTTCTTCTTCTTGTTCAGACACTGACCTGCATAGTGCCCAAACTTATGTCATGCAAATCACTTGAATTTTCTCATGTCTTTCTTCCCTTCACCCTTGGGCTTCTTTCCTCCCTTTGGACCCCTTTTGAACTTCTTCTTGCTAGTGGTAGCAACAGCCACATTCTCCTCCTCAAGACCTGTAGATGAACTACCATGTACATAACCTCTCTGGGTCTCCTCCTGAACAAATTCATCCCAAAGACATTCCCAATCAGGAAGCTTCTCCCTAGCAACAATTCCCTCCACAAAACAACCCATTGTTTGGAAACTCCATTCAATGTTGTTCTCACGAGATCATTGTCAACTATGGCTTCCCCCACATCTCCAAGATCATCCCTCACCTGTGTCAATCTAGTAAGGTATGTGACCACATTTTCAGCCTTGGTTATTTTTATGCTCTCTGGTTTTTCCCTCAAAACCATTTTCCGGTTCTCATTTGTACTCTGGTACAATTTAGTCAAAGACTCCCACATCTCATAGGCATGTGTCTTCCCCGTCAAGTGAGGAATCAAATGATCCTTGATGGAATCAAGAACAAATCTCTTAGCCTTGATACTCTTCTTAGTATAGGCTACAAGAAGAGTAGCATCAATAGGTACCATAACAAGATGAGTAGTGGTATTCTCCACAATGTCCCACAACTCATTTTCTTGCAAAAGCAAGATCATCCTCTCCTTCCAAGCACCAAAATTTGCTTCCCCATCAAGTCTGTCCTCAACTCTCAAACCAGTAGCCATTAACCCTTTTCTGCTGAAAATATTAAATTCAAAAATCTTCCCTGTGAAGTGACTGTTGTCCCAACTTTCTGACTGCTAAAAGCTCTCCTTCCCTTCAACTCAGCTCTGATACCATGTAAATTTTTTAGACCCCAACCTAGTTTCAGTCTTGCTGATTTTTCAGCCAATGTTTAATGCCCAAACCCAGTTTTATATCAGCAAATAAAACTTAGCAAAAAATTAATTTCAGAACTGAAACATGAGGATTCTGAACATCATTTATAATGCAGAAATAAAATATCAGCAACATATAAAACTCAGAAAATTATAGACACAAAAATTTTCGGTCTAACTTTGACTTTGGAAAACCCACAAGGGGAAAACCAGTGAGAGAGGGCTTTTTATTATTTGTGAGCTTCTAAGAAATTTCGTTTTACAGCATATTCATCTTCAGAAATTACAAAAACTTATCTCATACTTTCTTCTACAAAAATCCTTCTAAACAGTCTTGGGAAAGCTCCTCGATTTCTGTGCTAGAAATCTGTACAGTTGTCCCAACAATAAATGTTGTACGGACTGTATTGGTTTCTGTGCCCAATTTTTTCTAATACTATACGGAATATGTAGCAGGAACAACTCCTCAAAAACAGTTCCCTTTCTTGTTGAAAATTGTGTTGTACGACCCTCGAAAATCGTGCCAAAATCTGTATGGACTGTATAGAATTTCACCTAGAAATTAATGACAGCAGGTGCCCCGATTTTTGTGCCAATAAATGACTATATGGAAGCCTTGGGATGCATGCCAAACTTCTCAAAAATGTTTTTTCTATCTTCCTCGATTTATGTGCATAATAAATGACTGTACGACCTCTAGAAATCTGTACCATACAGACTGCATTCAATGTTGTACTCTGCCTTGAAAATCATGCTAGCTTGTTGCCTTGGGATGCATGCCCAGCTCTGCAAATGTCGCGTCTTCTCAAGCTTGACCTCTCTCTTTCTCTCTCTTTCTCTCCAAAAGATGAATGAACAACCCAAGAATGAGTGCGCCCCTCTACCCTAATCGACCTTATGAGGGAAGGTGAGGAGTTTTCTAATCCAATGGCTGAGATTAGATTAGATGTGCGGCTGAGATTTGATGTCTCTTCACTTACCCTCACTTTAGTCATAAAGTCACCTTTTAATTTTCATCTCACAAATGAAATGACTATGGCCCACATTAGGCACTTTCTCACCCCTTAGGCGCCTAGGGAAGAGAAACACTTGCCTTGGTACTTTATTTAAGTAAAAATTTAACAATTGACCCATCTGTCATTGTACTATATGGCTGAAACTAATTGTTGCACCTCTTCCGTCACCTTAATGAGAAAAATAGAGGTGCTTGCAAGATCAGTTGGGTCTACTGAGCAACACAGCTGCAAGGAAAAGAGTTAGGGAAAGAAATAAAAAGCTACAATCAAGAATTAAACTAAGAAATGCAATAACAACTAAATTCATGAGCATAGGGACATAGAAACAAAAAGAACCATAAGACCCATGTCACCAATGTTGAGGCTGATTTATTAGTGAAACAATACACCAAGAATAAAGGGGACTATGAGTCCCTTCTTTCTCCAAGGGAGGGCTCTTGGACCCCCACTAGCAAGCTCTTCTTAGCATAAAGAAAAAGGAAAAATGATGAAATAACTCTTTACAAATCCACTCAATGGGTGAGATGGATTGCCCAATGCAATGGTGCAAATATGCTCTTGACAAGGATGGAGTCCTCAAGAGAATAGAGGCAGCATAACATTATTTTGAATTCATTGAAAAATGAGGTGCATCCATGGCCTTTTTATAGCATTCCTTTGAGCTATTGTTTACTTTGTAGTGTGAAAAGAGGCTAATTAGGGCATTTCTAGGTCCTTGACTAGCCATCAAGTCGAATCCAGTCCAGATTTGAGGGTCAAATCGGCTTGGGATCTTAACCATAAGTGGGTGGGAGGCCGACCACTCTCATAAATGCGTTGTTTAGTAGGTGTGCATATTTTTGCAATAATAGTTGCACATCGTGCGCATGTGCGCAATTTCTGTGTTCCTGTTCTGCACATGTGTGCGCGCACCCTTCAATTTTTCACTACTTTGTATAGTTTTTGACCCTTTTATGAATGCTTTGGTGTTAATTCAGGTCCATGGATGACTTCATCACTGTTTGATGATGCTGAGTTCTTGTAACCATGTGCGGACAAAATTTCAGTGATAATAGATGCCCCTTGATGGATGAGATTAGGAGCATACGTATAGTCGAAATCCATCAATGTTTCTTCTACTGAGAGTGTTGTTGTAAGAGAGAGAAATAGTGGGATCGTCCAGAGTGATCCGTTGGAGGAAAAAAAAAGAATCGGTAGGACCCAACCTTCCATGAGGTGTGTAAAATAGAAAAATCTGTACAAACGAGGTGGGCATGCCCCATGCTCGTGTCATGTAACTACAAAAAAGATGACTAAAGTGGTGGTGTAGACAACTGCAGCGCCCTCGGGGGTAGTCATGATAAAGATAATTATGCAGATGGACATACTCTAAATAATAGGCAGTGATTGTGGTAATAAGTATCACTGATTATGTGGGCATTGATAGCCTAGACAAGTTCAGAGGTCTTTAGCAAATGAAAGAACTAACTGCAATAGTCGCAAAGTAAGACCCACCGTAACATGAGAAAGTGTTGGCGTCAAATTTTATGGGGGTCAACGATAGCAGGGAGCAATGTTGTTTCACCCGGTGCCATCCGAGATCTCTCATTGAGTGAATAATGAGAATCAAGATACTGTCGCCCTTCTGGAAAACTGTGTTGATGTCGACAAAAAGGGGGACGCAACTCCCAGAAGCAAATGGCTTCATGAAATCTACTAGATGAGGTGAGGAAGTGGAGGAGGTACATGGATGAAGCCAAGATGTGGGAAGACTCAAGACTGCCCTTGGTTGGAGTATGTGTGAGATAAAAAGTGGCCGCAACCGTTCAACGAGGTCGAGTGTCAGGGGGACGACAAGACCAGGGATAAGTTGTGCCAGAGGCGAGACAAGGTGAAAAAATTCAGAGGGCAGAGGTAAGTGGCCTGTGGGGTACTCTGAAGATATGGATGATGCCAGTAAGGGTGGATGATAAGCAGTGCTCCAACCAAGGGTGACATGGGTTGCAGTTGGCCAAAAAGGGAAGTAGGTTGCCCAAAGGTGACGACAAAAAGGTAATGTAACGACTGAAAATAAAGGCGTTTGTACAATAATTAACGAATAATCGGGGGGAAGTGTACAAATACAAAAATGGATGCCCCAGTGTGATATGGTGGGCCTGGGTAGGATATAATTTGCTCGAAGAACTGATGAAGGGTGGGGGTCCCATGGGTGGGTTTCTGTATGAGGTAGGTGAAATGAAGGGAGATTTGCAGATGGGTAGATGGGTAGATGGATTGTGGATGAAATGGAGGGTTCATGCTACTGCGGAGGTGCAGCCTGACCATAGAACTGTGGAGAGATAATCTGGGAGTCCATTGGGAAAACTAGCAAAATGAGGAGAAGGAGTATGTGGTTGATTCGCGACATGATGTAAGACTACCAGGACTCCCATCCCTAAAGGTTTGTGAAAAATAGCATGAGTGTCAGAAGTGCCAAAAGGTGATATGAATGGGACAACTCATGTGGGTAATAATGCTACCGGGTGACAGTACCGAAGATGCAAATGGAGGTGTGGGTACTGCAGAGTCGGGAATGGGGATCCTAGAGGAAAATGTCATAGGGTGTGATTGGAAATCTAAGTGAGATTAAGAGGGAATGACTACATGCCAGTGCTGAGTATATACCTGAAGGGGTTGTGTCAATGTATGATGATCAAGTACCTGCACACATGAAAACCAAATACCCGACGTGAACAATATCTGAAGAGAATCGAAGATATGGGCATGTATTTGATAAGTGTGAATATGCGCATGCGTACCTGATTAGGGTATGAAAAAATGGCACCCCAGGGGCTCAGGATGAAAAGAATCCCAGGGACTGTTGTGATGTAGATGACTGGATGTTGATCCTGTGGCTGAAGACGGATCGATAAATGGACACCGTGGGCTCCTAGAATGGTGAGTGGAAGTTTGGCAAAAAGGACTATATATAGCTATAGGGCCCACATTGCCACCTCATTTTTACTTGATGCTATAGTGATTGGACGAGAAGAATTCAGAGGAGATTGTGAGATTCAGGGAGGATGAGGCATCCGATTGAGGACCCGCGAACATCAGGTTAGTGGTTTGATCATCCTGCATATAATTAGCATTTCATTTTTTGGGCAGGGGCTGTACGGGGGGCCGTACAGAGGTTTTTAGGGGGTATGGGCCCCACATGCGCAGGCGATCCAGTAATCGGCATGCACACGTGCACACCTGTCCATCGGATAGACGCACATGGGAGTGAGGTTAAGGGGATTAAGGGTGCGCACGATGGGTGCGCCTGTTGGTTGAACAGGTGTGCACCTGTGCGCACCTGTCGGTTGAACATGCACGCCTGAGAGCATGCCTGTATGGTGAACAGGCATGCCTGAGAGCACTCATGTGTATTGAATAGGTGCGCACTCATGCGTGCCTGTGTAGTGAACAGGCGCACATGTGTGCGCTCCTGTGGGTGAAAAAACGGCGCCGTGGAGGCAAGGTTGACGGGTATAAAATGTTTTTTTTTTATGTTTTTGATTGTCCATGTGGATGACTTAGGACGGTTTTGTGTTGTGCAGGTGAGCTGTGTGCGTGATGTCAATTGTTTGGCGAGAGAGGGATTGGTCCCAACTGTGAGACGCCATGGCTATTGAGGAGCCAGGCATACGTGCGACTTTGGCAGCATGTGGGCTACTGAAGTTCTTTGAGTGCCCCTTGATACGGGCACAGGAGTATCTCCTGCAGTTTCTTATCCAGATGTGGAGTCTGGACCTGCACTGCTTCATAGTGCGGGGAGAGCAGATTCCCTTCACTGCGGTGGAGGATGTATATTTTCTGACTGGGCTCTCATTTCGGGGAATGCCCCTACCAGCGGAGCCGGTGCTACCTAGAGATACGCCTCTAGCGACGGTGGGTTAGAGATATTGTTCAGGGCCGCACTATATGTCTGGCACAGTTGTGAATATTGGGGCGATGGATGCCCTAGCGCATCGTTGTATAGAAGCGATGATTGTGAGAGTGTATGGTTCATTGGTGACGCAGTGGATTAGCGGAGGCTAGTTGATGGTGATGCAGAGGGTGTTGGCTGGCGAGCATTTCGCCTGGGGGCTTACACTGCACTCCAGGATGGTGGGGCAGCTGGACCACTGTCGGTCCACAGAAACAGGAGAGTTTGTCTTCGGGTCCATCCTGGTGGCCTGGTTTCTGGAGAGGGTGCCGATGTTGTGCCCTAGGATTCTATTGGGTGTTCTTAGGGTGTGAGAGTCATGGCTGAGGCGGTGGTCGACTGTGTTGCTTCGCCATGGTGGTGGCGAAGGTGGCCACTTCTTCACTACAGAGGCGATGCAGGTATGGCGGCAGATGCCGCAGGTGATATTACGGTACCCCTAAGCCGAGGTTGACTTCCGGAATGATCCGAACATGGTGCTACCTCCAGGGGAGGTGTTTCACCGCCGAGGTATGTGGATGATGTTGATGTGTATGTTTTTGTATTTTTTGAGATAGCATGCCATATGTATATGATATAGATGCTAATACTATCTGTTAATGGTTTGTATGTGCAGATGTGGCACCTCGCGGGCGTGAGGTGGAGTTGCAGAGAGCGTCAGCTCGTCAGGAGCTGGAGAGACTACCGCAGGGAGAGAAACCTCAACGTGAGGACGCCGCAGTGTGACCTGCTGAGCCGAAGAGGGAAATGAGGAGACACCGGTTTGATGACCCTGTTGTTGGGCCATCACACTCTCCTCTGGTGGCTACCGGAGTGGATTTTGAGGACATACGCCGTCGTCTGGAGGCGGTGTTACAGGATGTGTCTGACGACATATGGTCTCGCATCCAGGATGAGGGTATCCTAGAGCAGTGCGTGGGGGTGCCGCTGCCATGGCGGGCCATAGTGCGACGAGCAACAGTGGCTGCTGCGATGACGACCGGACAAATGTCGCTAGGGAAGGAGGGGCCGGTAGGGGGTGGACCACCACCGCCTGGGGTAGGTGGTGGTGGGCTACCACCACCTGAGGGAGGAGTAGGCGGTGGTGCTCTAGAGGCACCGTGAGTGGTGCTCTATGCATTGATGTATATATATTTTTTGTATATAGGATGGTGAGCCCATTTTGTACTGAGGTGCTGCATTGGCCTACGGATAGTTGTATTTTTGTATGTAAACAGTTGGATGGCACTGTGGACCTTTCGATATATACATGAGTATACATTTTTGAGATCTATGTGGTGTTTACATGTGTTTTGTTAATGTTTTGATGATGTCTAATCTATAAATGCGATGACAGTTTGTGTTATATGTTTATGTATGTGTAGAGGTAGCTTGATGTGATATATGCCAGTCTAACACAATATTAGCTAGGTTGTTTGTAATTTGATTCAATTGTCTTGGAATATGTGTGAATGTAATGGAATCAAAATGTCGAGATAAAAGTCAAACCTGCAGGTATTTGTGAAAGAGGTAAGGATCATGGACGCGGTACACATTGTTGAGATGGAGGACGACTAGTTGAGAGTCGAGGAAGACACTAAGGTGAAGAATATGATGATGCTGGGCATCGTCCAGGAGGCCAACGATGGCTGTATATTCGGCTTGGTTGTTGGTTTTTGAACCCAAACATATGTCGCTCGAATGGAGCATTTCATGTGAGGGGGTGTAGAGAGCCCAAGCAGCCGAAGCGAGATTTTGTGTCCAACGGTTGGCACCGTCGGCATAACCGATGTGGTAGGTTGGTGGAGGAAGCATATGTCAATAGCACAAAGGATAGTTTAGACATGAGGGAGGGAAAAAGATTAAAAACGCTATAAAAGAAATAACCTAAAAGTAGAATGACTACGTTTAAGCGTAAAATTTCTTGAGATACAACCCGTTGACGGGCTCTTTGAGAGAGAGGCCTTCGAGGGAGGCTAGGATATATGAGCCTTTGGTGAGGCAATGTTGGATAATGTATGGGCCATGCCAGAGTGACTCGAATTTTCCGTGGCCAAAGGTATCATGAGCGATATCGTAAGCCAGGATGAGGTCGCCTTCGTGAAATGAGTGAAGGTTGACATGGCGATCAAAGGTAGCCTTGGATCATTTTTTAGCTGCCTCGTTGTTCTGTATTGAATATCGATGATCTCCATCCAGAGAATCCAAGTTCAGCAAGTGCTGCTCCATTGGAGCAGTGTCGGGTAATAGATCAATTGCGGTGCGTAAGGTGAGAATTTTGCACTCGATGGGAAGAGTGGCCTCAACCCCATGGACTAGATGAAATGGTGTGAAACTAGTAGTTGTTTTCACAGCTGTATGGTAATCCCATATCGTGGAAAATAACATATGATGCCAATTGGTTTTATGTTTATTAACCGTGCGCTGTAACATGGTCTTGAGGACTTTGTTAATTGCTTCGACCTGTCCATTAGACTGAGGGTAATATGGTGAGGCAAACTCGTGAGAGAATCCTAACCAAGATGAGAGTTCGACGAAGATCTCATTCTCAAAGTGTTTCCCATGATAGGAAATGAGTTGGAGGGGTACTCCAAAGCGGCATATGACATGGTTAAAGAAAAAAACGCGCTGCAGTGTCAGTGGTGTCGTTGAAGGTGGGCATAGCTTCTACCCATTTGGTGAAGTAATCAACAACGACAACAATGTATTTTTGACCATTACTGGAGGAAGGATTACAAGTCATGAAGTCGATGCCCCATTTACAAAAAGGGCCGACAGTGATGACAGGGTGAAGAAGAGCGGGGGGAGCTCGGGCTTTATTGGCGTAGAGCTGACATTGCTCACATCGTTTCATGGCATGAATACAGTCATGAAACAAGGTAGGCCAAAAGTAACCGGCTTGGATAATATTTTGAGTAGTGGATATACCCGAAAGATGGCCCCCACATGCGCCACTGTGGTAGTCGTTTAAGACTCTATCGGCCTCGTCAATAGTCAGGCATCGACGAAGAATGGTGTCGAATCCCCGCCGGTATAGGATGTCTCCGATGAGGAGGTAGCGAGGGGCCTGATGGCGAATACGACGACGATCATCTCGTGAAAGGTGGCTACCGAACTTTTGGGTTCGGAGATAGATGAGAAGGTCACCGTACCAAGGATCATCCGAAGTGATGTAAAAGAGGTGTTCGTCGGGAAAGTCGGTGTCGACGGGGGCACTGGTGGTGTCAGAGGGGAGGGTCGTGACAAGTTCAGCGAGAACAAGGGCCTTCTTACTCTTAGGTATTGAGAAATTTAGGTCGTACTCTTGAAGGATAATGATCCATCGAGCAAATTTGCCATTAACTTGTCGACGACTGAGCAAATACTGCATAGGGTTGGAATTTGCGATGACCTTTGTTGTGTGAAGCAGAATGTAGTGGCGCAGTTTCTGGACTGCGAGGACGACTGCAAGAGAAAGTTTCTCTTCGTGTTTATACTTCAAGGGTGGCCCTGAGAGGTTTTTACTAACGTAATAAATGACATGCTCATGATTTTCATCACCTAGCTGGATGAGAACTCCTGCTACTGATACAGCTGATGCTAATACGTAGAGGATATAGTCGCGATTGTAGTCAGGTGCACTAATTAAAGGTGCATTTGAAAGTGTTGTTTTAATATCATCAAATGACTGTTGGGCATGGTCATCCCAGTGAAATGGGATGTCGTGACGTAGTAAGCGAAGGAAACCGTGTGCGCATATGGCATAATCTGGGACAAAGCATCTAAGAAAGTTAGCTTTGCCCTGTAGGCTCTGAAGTTGACGTAAATTCTGGGGAGTGGGAATTTTGGTGATAGCTTGGACTTTGAGGGGGTCTACGGTAATACCGCTTTGGGAAACAATAAAGATGAGGAGGCGCCCTGTGGTGACACAGAACACACACTTGAGAGGATTCAAGTGGATGTTGTACTGACAACACCATTGAAATATGATTCATAAATCATCAAGATGCTGGGTGCGTTTCTTGGATCGAGCTGTGAGGTTGTCCAAGTAGGCGAGGATGATACGAGCGAGATCATGAAAGATGTATGTCATAACCCATTGGAAAGTTATGCCGGCATTCTTTAAACCAAAAGGCATGACATGATATGAAAAAGTACCCCAAGGGGTAGTGAATGCAGTTTTATACTGATCAACGGGGTGAATTTGAATTTGATTATAACCAGAGAATCTGTCCATAAAGGATAGATCCTCGTGGCCTGTGCTATCATCGATAATTTTATCAATGAAAGGCGTTGGAAAGTTGTCTTTGGGACATGCGTGATTGAGATCATGAAAGTCTGTGCAAACGCGGATTGTGCCCTATTTTTTGTTAACGGGTAAGGGGTTGGAAACCCATGAGGTATGGGCGATGGGGTAAATGAACCCGGCAATGCGTAATTTGTCAATTTCAGCTTTGATGGTCGTGGCTTTGGATGGATGTAGCGGTCATTGTTTTTGACGAACTGGTGTAATGTCCAACCAGGTGTCAATACGATGTTCGACAATAGAGGGATCGAGGCCAGGAATTTCTATGTAGGACTAGGCAAAAATATCCCGATATTCTTGGAAGAGGGATTTATATGCGGTGATTTCCTGAGGAGTGCAAGCAGCTCCAATGGTGATTTCCTCGACGATGCCATTTTTAATGGAAATGTCAATTTTAATGGTGGGGGAAATGTTGGCCATGTTGCCTTATTCAAAAGCATCAGGGGCCGGAATGGGGTTTTTGAACTAGTCAATAGGCCCTGATGGGATAAAATCCTTGGTTTTGACCACGTAAATGGGGTTTTGGTTAGGAGGCATGGAGGCTTCTTATGGAGAGAAGAGTGTGCGGTGATGTAGTGCATCCCAGGGGAGGTCTGGGTGGTTTAATTCTTCGAGTATTTCTTCGTTGCATTGGAAGTGATGGGAATACAAGGGGTCATGAGGGGTGATATTGGTGATGCTGTTTGTGTGGTTTCCCCCTGGTGAAGAAGCAGGGGGAACAATGTTAGGAGATGGTGAGGGTTCACTCGACATAAACCATATATTGAAGTACTGAGGGGTACCCGTGGTATTTGGGTGTAAAATGTCCATAGGGGAATGAGTGGGAGAGCTGGGGGGATTGTTTGTTGAATCCTCATATAAGTCATCTAAGAACCATGGAGGTGTTGGAAGGGCCTCGGGTTCAGGAGAAATGACATGAAGATCCGCTAGCGATGAGGTAATGTTAATTATCGCCTCTGCGGGCCATTGAAGCAGGGTCAATTGGCGTTTCTTGTATTCAAGGATCATAGGACATTGGTATGTAAAATGAGCTAATAAATCGCAGAGAGAGAAAGGGCGTCGCATACGTTCATTGACTGAAGTGGTGACATACCAGATGTCAGTGATATTGGTGGAGGAAGGTGTAGCAGGACTGGGGTTGCTCTGGAAGCTATGGCGTACTGTGGCTAATGTCTGCCGAAAGCGTGGCAATGCTGGGCAATGGTGGGTATAATGGCCATATTCTGAACATATAGCACAATTGAATTTGGTCTGCAACCCTTTATTACTGGAAGGGGGGATGGTAGTGGCAGGACTAGTTGTAGTGGCGAGTGTTGGGGGAGTGTGATTGAGTGGAATCAAATTCTGTAACTCTGGTAGAGATGGGCAGTTGTTGGTTGGGTGTCCCTCTTTCTCACATAGTGCACAAGGTGGTGGGATGCGTGGAGGAAGTGGAACTATGGGATCCTTCTTCTTGCGCCTGCCCCCAGCTATGGCAGGGAGGTTAGTGAGTGGGGGTGTGGTGGGAGTAAGTATGGGAATTGTCATGGGGATTCCTTCTTTTTTGGGGGGGAGGGATGGTCAAGGAACCATCTCTAGTGGGTGTAAATACCAAACTAGGATTGCTAACACCATATTAGGTAGTGTGAGCATTGCGGCTACTTGAAAAGCTTCAATGCCTGGTGGAGGGTAAAAGAAGGGAATTTGAGTGATGGCTTGGGGAACTGTCTCCCAAACTGCGATATGTCCTTGGGGAGAGGTGGAATCGTGGACTGGTGGGGTCGACGAGTGTTTAGGAGGTTCTTGAGGGGGGGGGTTCTGCGATGAGTGGGACGTCAGATATGATAGAAGCCTATGTAGGAGGAAGGGTATCCTCTGTGTGAGTTCCGTTAGATGATATGACGCATACTTGATTGGAAGGATGAAGGAGTGGTGGTGCTCCATGGTATGTTCCTAACAAGAATGGATCTTTAAAAATCCTAGGACCCATCTCAACGAGTGGATATGCGTCGTGGCTTGTGTGAATGAGAGGAAGAATTTTATCGATGTTGGCAGATGCGTTAGGCTCGTAATGTGAGACTTGGTCAATGGTAACGATCTTCCCATAGTGAGGGAACATCATTGTCTAAAAGACAGAAGATGCCACTGCCTTCATAGCATACATGTAGCTACGACCAAACAAGATATTATAATTGAGTGGGGCGTCGATAACTTCGATATCGATGAGAATATTCTTGCCCCCGAGTTCGACAAGGACATTTTGGAAGAGCCCTTCAGGGGAGGATGGTCACCCGTCATAATCTCATAAGGTGATAGCAGAGGGAATGAGTTCCGGGGAACCAAGCTTCTGCCATACTATTTTGGACATAATGCATGTAGATTCACCTTCATCGATGATACACCGATGAATTGTGATGTTCCATATTTTTACTGGTATTTGAAAAGCGATCAAGGCGGGAAGACGAGGTTCTCCGCTGTCAAGATCAAAGGTAATGAGTCGGGTATCTGTGGGGTCGACTACCCCCAAGGCGGAAAGTAATGATTTCCACTGAGTAGGACAAGTCTAGAGGACCTCCAAAACTGACATGGCAAATGGGGATTGTGCTAAGTCATCTACCAAACTATAGTTATGAGTTGCCCTAGCCTGTGGGTTATGGACATTCTTGCGCAATGGGATGTGAGGGATGCAAAGAGGTGGCTCGGTGGTAGGGTGAGGAAGCGCCAACGGGGGTCCCATCGGTGTAGGGTTTGTCTCTGGAGGGATGGGAGGAGACTCAGCAGGTGTATGATACTGTCGATTACGTGTTTGTAGAAGAATTTCTTCCTCACTAGTGAGGAGAATTGTGTGATCTGTTGGATTGTTGGGGTTTAGGTATTGTCCCACCTGAGGTGGGGGATGTTGTGGGTCCTGTTGGGTGTTTATCACACCTTGATGTGGAATAGGATTTTGTATCACGACAGGAGGGGGTTGTTGCACGTATTGTTGGGGTGTCTGCTGAGGGGCAGGCGGTGCTGGAGGATGGGGAAGACTACTAGAGTCTTTCAACCGTTTGAAATCAACAATTTGGGGGCAATGATGAGTGTAATGGTTGAAATCACCAAAAAGGGCACAAGGAAAGTTGGTTTTAACATTATTGTTATTTCTCCCTTGGCGCTTATTATTATTCCCCCCCTGGGGGTTTTGATGCCCCTGGTTCTGGTTGCCCCCAATAGATTGGTGTTGTTGGGGTTGATTCTCACCTTGACTTGGGTTGTTGTTATTCCTGTTCCATCCTTTCTTTTTGGCATTGTTTGATGGATGGGTTGGATTGGTTGTATTTAGCTATTCAAAATTTGGGTATTG
>ML828374.1:0-17735 GCA_009831015.1 Picea engelmannii
CGATATCGTAAGCACAGAGCATAGCCAACGCACTGCCCATGCTGTGTCCAGTTATTGTTATGCTAAGCTCCTCCCCCTTTTGTTTTTGTACAAGTCTCACAATTTCACATAGAAGCTGCTCTCTGGCGCTTCCATGGTTAAACCTGCACGTTGAAACGTGGGAAGTGTAGAGGCCCAAAAATCCCTTCTCCACCTTTATATCCTCACGAGGCTCTAATAGATTTAAACGGGCAGGAGTTAGTGTATGCATAAAATTAGAGAGCCATTCCATGTATGTTCCAGTGCCTCTCATGGCCACCACAGTGTCCCGACGTCCAAGACGCTTAATCTCCTTCTCATCGTCTGACACTGCAACGTAACCAATCCAGTTAGATCCATCTCCAACTTCCAAATTATTTTTTAGGAGATCGGGAACGTTTATAGCTGGCGTGGTGTAAATGTATTTTGTAACCCGATAACGACAATTCTCCATCCCCGACACACCAAACAGACTCTTCCGCCCATATTTGCAGCTGCCATGAAACTTAGACCCAAGCTCCCAGTCGAAAGATTCATAACAGGCTCTACGAATACTCCGTATCTGATAATCTTTGACAGGAGAAGAGGATGCATTGGACCCAACAGTCCATTCCAATTGTGGCATCCTTGTATTTCTTTCCACGTATCTGCTAACAGTACATGATCATCATCATTCTTCTGATTATGATGATGATGATGACCTGAGTATAAATCTGGCCGATCCAACTCTGTCTTGGAGCTTTGAAAAACTGATTCCCGTCCGGTTGTGCGTCGTCACTCCAAGGAAAGTGCTGCAACTGTAACGGCTGCTATTAGAAATAGTAATTTCTTACAGGAAACTGAATTGCGGTCGAACATTTTCTGGAAAACTTCGTGTGGTGGGTGATGCGGAGAGCGGTGGGTAGTGAATCAACTGGCAAACACCATGGTGAAATTTGACAATCATGATGTGATATCTTGAAGGGGCAACTTTGTAATTAAAGACAAAATGAAGAAGAACCTTTGTCACTCAAGACAGAACGGCCACACTGGAGATGTTGGTTAAGGACATGAAATGAAGAGATGTATATATATAGACACACTTCGATTTTGGTAAGCACACGAAATTAATGGATTTATATACAGAGGCACTCCGATTCAGGGTAAGCACATGAGACAGTACGATTGAATGAAAATGCCTCGCAAACACCAAATATTCCCACGAGACAAGCACGGCATTGACCAAGTTTCATTTGCCTAGTTTCAATGAATTTTTTGACCATCAGCTATATTTTAAACGTTGCGCTGTAAGAAGTCCGTATTTGGAGGTTCCACCGAGCACATCACGCGCGAATTTCTGGTGTTCTTATCCGTTGGTTGACTTGATAATGTACTATGGACGGACTATCCGGCCAAATGACATGACAATTTTGTTGAATATACGGACTACTCGCTTGGATTTCTAATTGGACTACTTTCAATTTTTCCTTGTGTTTTGCGATCAATTTTGTTCCAAACACAGGTAAGAAGAAATTTAAACGATCAATTTTGTGTAAGAAAAAATTTAAAAGAATGGAGGTAAGAAGAAATTTAAAAGAATTGCATATATAAATTGTTAAGATTTTAGGATTAAAGTAGATTAAAGGTTTTCAGGATGTTGCATATCTCAATCTCAATGTATTCAAAATTGTAATTTAAACAAGGCTAGATGGCAGCGGAGTCTTGGTTGGGATGAGAGTAAATGCGACCTAGTAGAGACACGTAGTTAGAAAGTTGAAATACATTGAAATACTTTTATATATAGGAAATATGTACTTTTGTAATGGATCGCGGGTTGTTGGGTTGGCGATATACAAAAAGCACCGACAATTTTACGATAATTGGGCCTTTGATGTTCTCTACGATACAAATCGAGGAGTTGAATTGCGGACTATAGAAATTCATCACAAATAAAAAAAATATACATATGCAATATGTACTTGTATAAAGTACATATTTAGTTTTATACATATGAAATTTCTACTTTTATAAAGTATGGGGAAGAGATTTTATAGACGATGCAGGGAGCCCCCATTGCATACTTAGCCAGTTTTTGGATCGCGGGTTCTCAGGCTGGCGGGTTCAAAAATGGGCCTCTGATGTTCTGTGACCTACAAATAGCACTGACAATTCCTCGATATACAAAATGACAGGGAGAGTTTAGTTTTCTTTAAAACTAAGGCTTTTCTTGGACAAAAAGATATAGCATTGCTAAATTAATTTTCTTTGCACACGTTTTATAGAGCATGCAGGGAGCGGTCATTCCATACTCCGCCAATTTTTGGATCGCGGGTTCTGGTGGTTTCATAAATGGATCTTTGTTGTTCCGTGCCCTACAAACAACATCGAGGGTTCCGTGATATAGAAATTGACAAGCGGCGTTGCATGTCTGTTACATATCTCTAGAATTACATCAACATCGTTGAAGACTGAAAAATTAGCATACAATAGGAGACAAGAAATGTGGCATACCCGAATTAGTTTTATTTGGAACAAACAAGAAAGGTTCTTGGAAACCCAAAATTTAGTATACAATAAGGGCATTGTAGAATCAGTTTTCTTTGTAATTTATCAAAAATTAATCATGTCTGTTACATGTTTCTGAAAATTGGCAGGTTTAAAATTGAGTCTCTGATGTTCCGTGGCCTACAAATAGCACAGACAGTTCCGCGATATACAAAATGATAAGCGGAGTTGCGGACTATAGAAATTTACAAAAAAATAATGTCTATTATACAATAGAATAGTAATAACGTTTTCCCGAATTAGCTTGTTTTAAAACTAAGGCTCTTTTTGGACAAAAAAGATATAGCATTGCCGAATTAGTTTTCTTTGTACACGTTTTATATAGCATGCAGGGAGTGGTCATTCCATACTTCGTCAATTTTTGGATCGCGAGTTCTCGGGTTGGTGGTTTAAAAAATGGGTCTCTGTTGTTCTGTGCCCTACAAACAACATCGAGAGTTCCGCGATATACAAATTGAGAAGGAGCGTTGCAAACTATACAAACTTATTATAAAATAAATAATGTCTGTTACATATCTCTGGAAATTATATCAACCTTTAAAACATCAACGTCGTTGAAGACCAAAAAATTAGCATACAATCGGAGACAAGAAATGTAGCATATCCGAATTAGTTTTATTTGGAACAAACAAGAAAGGTTCTTTGAAACCCAAAATTTAGTATACAATAAGAGCATTGTCGAATCAATTTGTTTTGGAATTTATAAAAAATTAATAATGTTTGTTACATGTTTCTGAAAATTTAAATGCGTTTGTCATATAGACTAGGATTGGGGCTCCCGCGAACCATAAAAATAAATAAGTACAAGAATTATGAACGTTGAAAGAAGTGCGCGACGATAGAGAGGAAGACCTGAAAAGAAAAAAATGGAAGTTAAGAGTGTTTGGTTACAATTTTCTATTGAAAGAGGACATAAGTAGATTGATAAAGAAGAGAAGATGATAGCATAGACTTAAACTAGATTGATAAACAAAACAAGATAGCAGTATAAACTTACTATGAAGCCGATGCGTTTTTGTTGCTGTCGTTGATGGGCATTGTAGTCGTGTTGACCGGTTGTTGCCCTTCTTGGATGATGCCCTCTATTCTCTTTTGAAACCATTCTTCGATGTATCTTTTCATGGGAGTTGTATTGATTTCATCCCGTATTTCTATGTCGTAAAGGTTGTTTTCTAATTTCCTTAGATCCATTGAAATACTATGCAGAGTCTGTTCAATTTCTTCATTGTGTGAGGCATAGTCTAGTACCCAACGCTTGTGCTCACTAGACGATGTTCAAGTATGTTGTAAAACTTTTCAAAAGACAACCCCTTTAAAATATCAACTTGATCCTTGAAGGCTTCTTTGGTGACTGACAAGGATTTGAGAATTAAGTTAGGATCTTGAACCTCGTTGGTAGTTACAGCTAAGTCCAGCTGGAGCAGGCTTGTGAATAAATCTTTCTTTTCTGATATGACTTATTTACATGACTTGACAATGAGCTACAAGTTGTCAACTTTCTTTTGCCAGGATGCTTTTACTTTTTGGGTGTGCTTTGGCGAGGGGAGTTTCTCCTGTCTTCTTTTCAGTTCCGATGTGTTGTCAGCATATTTTGCAAAAGGGAACAGTACCTGATCACAGAAAAGATGTTCATTTTTAAAGTTCATTTCCAATTGTTCCAGCAAAGCTTTAACCTTCTTTCCGAAGGAAACTAAATTTTGCGATGTTTCCCAGGCCTAAGTAACTACCTGCATTATTTTGTTGATGTTATTCTCTACAAGGGCTCTAGATCATGCAAGGAGGGTAGAGGATACTTTCATCTTTGTGGCAATGGTAGTAGACATGATTTTTGCCAAAGGACTAGCAAATTCTGGAGTTGCAAGGAAAGCCTGCCCAAATTCGTTGAGGCGTTGTTTCATATTGGCATTTTTTGTCTCAATTCCTCCAATGGAATCACAAAGAATGTCACCGGTTCCCTGGTGAAATTGGAAGATTTGGGATGGTGAAATTTCGCTAAAGTTAATCTCTGCACGATATTTTCCTTTCCTGTTTGTTACATCTCTATTTTCAATGACCAGACTTTTATATTGGCTGTCAAAAATAGTGCTTTGGATTACGAAGGATTCGTCTATGTCAAAAAATTCGATGTCTAATATTTCCACTACAAACGACCCAATTTTATGCATGTGCTCAGCTTCAATTTCAAGTTGCAGTTTTCCACTTTCAATTTGGGGTTCCTCCGCCTACCCTGCATTGTTTTTTCTCTTCTTGGCCAGTGGAATTTTGTGAGAACTATCAATATTTATGCGAGGAGGGTTCTTATCTCCTCCTCCGTTCAAAGATTTCTAGGTTGCTTTCTTACTGGGCTGGACCATCGAAGCGATGCTCCGTGATGTCGTGCTCTTGGGAGTGCTGGCGGGGGATTGGGTACACTTCTCACCGGATATTTTTCCATGTTGTTTGTACAATTTAATGGTGCTTTGCAATCTCTCTACATCGCAATCGGTAGAAACAGGATTGTTGTTAACATTGTTCCTGTCTTGGGTTAGGTGTGTATGGATAAAAGAGGTGTTAAAGCCAACACCCAATAAATGTTCTCGAAAAATTTCATTAGGGTCAAACCCTTTTATCCTTTCAGCATACGTTAGGTTCAATTTCTTGAAATGGGTGGCAAACTTGTCAATCTTGTTGATGTTTCTGCACACGAAGTCTCCAACTTTCTAGGGAAGAGGAATGAACTTTTTTTTTTCTTGTCATGGAAAAAATGCAACCAGTGGTTGTATTGCCTTGCTATTTCTGCAACAAACATCTTGTCCATGATATGGCATGGAAGGAAGACAAGATTTTCCTTAGAGCCAAAGACCATGAGGACACTGTGATTTTCCTCTTGTTCAAGTGTGTCCTTCCTATTCAAAATCTTGGTTTCCTGGCCAGACATCCGCGGAGCATCCTTGCCTAACAATAAATCTTTGAAAACTGAGACAAAGCCATTAAAAACTTCATAAAAACAATGGGAGGCCTTGTGTCTCCAAAGGGCCTAGTGCCATAATGTGACTGGGTCGAATCCACAATTTATTTTATTTGAAAGAGAAAGTTTTGGAAACAGACAACAATACACAATTGCGAAAATCAAGTAGGATGACATATAAAATTTATTCGATTCTTTGAATCGTGATAACTGGGATCAGAGCTCAATCGAAATTAGCTTCCCCCAATCGAAAATGTATTGTTCCTTGACTGTGAAATACAAAATATAAATAATTATATGGGAAAATGCTTGTTGTGGATGCATGTCCCATTATTCTTGTAACCAACGAAGCAATTTCCCAGAATGGATTTCTAAAGGAACTTACCTGCAACCTTGTGATATCTTCAGGAACTATTGTCGGGTCTTCGAGGAAGTCCGCTAAGATGTCCAACCCGTTATGATGTTTTTCTAGAAACTGTTTGCAGTCTTGTCCTCTGAACGTCAATGTTGGGTTCGATAATTTGAACATCTCGCGGAAGAGCTGAGGCAACAAAGAAACAGGAGAATGGTCGTGCAGTGGAATAATTCTTTGGCCTGAAATATATTTTTCGGCGCACCAAGAGACCACCTCCTTAGAGTCAAAAACCTCAAGAACGCAACCTGTATGAGCGATTCCAGAGGTCCAAATCACTTTGTTTTGGGCAGAACGGGATAAATAGTAAATGTATACCCTGGACCACTGAAAGATCTGGTCCTCTTGTGTGAACATATTTACTGTATCTCCAAAAAACTACTGTCAACCTAGTGCCATAAGTCTACAAGAACATTTATTTGTTCCAGTCGATGAATGAAATGAAAAGTTGGAAGGAATAATATAAGCCTGCGCAAATTTTGGTCGAAAGCGTGTGAATTAGAGATGTCCTCGAGACTTTCGTTGATTAATGACAATTTGGACGGTTTTTGTATGATGCATTGTTAACATTAAACAATACTAATTGCATGCATAGAAATGCCAACACATTGGATATTGCAATGAGCAATTAAGCATTGTAGATTTCTTGAGCGGCCCAACACGAGGATGCGTTTTGGAGATGAACAATCGGAAGGGACAAAATAACTCTCCGCACATCTTGGTTTAATGCGTAATAATGGGAGATCTCCTCGAGGTTTTCGACCATTAATGAAAATGTTGACAGTTCCTGCATAGTCAGCTATTAGCATGAAAGGTTTCTAATCACATAGTAAGAAAGTACGGAGGTCGCGGGTAGAGGAAAAAAGACAGCTACAAAATATGGTTGCAACATACAAGCATTGAAGGTGAGGGCGGGAGGGTCAAATTGTATGTCTCAGAACTTTTTGAGTGCAATACGTGTAACAGTGAAGAGGATATGGTAGGACAACGAGAAGCATAGGAAGTTAGTGGGGATGGAAGGCACTGAGAGATACTTTGAAACATTTATGAGTAGTGGTAGAGTGACCGCGCTGGAATTGTAGATTTCGTGAACTCGACAACAGGAGAATCCAAAACGGGGTGAGAAGGTTTCTACAAAGGAGGAGAGCCCCAGACCTTCTAATTGTATCGCTCTGAACATTTGAATACATAATCTGTAACATGGAAGAGCGGACGATGTCATAATATGGTAGTTAATTTGTATATTTTAGAGAGTGCAATCAAATTGTTTCATACCTCTGTGTCCAGTTGTCAGTACTAAGAGTTAATTTAGTATTCAAAATAATTTTTTAGAAACTGTTAGACAATTCATAGGGACTAGCATCTGTAAACAATGGCAATCTCCACCCCTCCAGTCCTGCATTCTGTGTGTCAATTTGTATATCACGGAACTGCGAGGGTTGTTTGGATGACACAAAACAATGGAAGTGCAATTTTGAGTCAGCCACTCCGCAAGTTCGCTTGTCAATTTGTATATCGCGGAACTGTGAGTGTTATTTGTAGGCTACGGAACAATAGAGGTCCAAGTTTGAACCTGCCCGCCTGAGATCCCGGGATCCAAAATGTCGCTAGATATCAAATGCAGAATTTGTACATGCTCTATAAAATATCATGGGAATTAGTACATGCTTTATAAGATATCATGTGCATACTTTATAGTCCCATAATACACGGGAAGAAAAAAAAGGGAAAAAGAACATAGTAGTTAGCAGTGGAATTGTAGATCATGGAAATTTAGAGTGGAAGATGTATATAACAGAGAAACATATCGTAAGCATCGAAAGAAACGACGGTTGGTCGGATTCGTTGTCTGATTATATAGATGGAGATAAACATATGTCAACCTACCAACGCTGGAGATGCATATTTCATGAACCGGGAAACAGGAGGATCCAAAACAGGCTGAGAAAGTTTCTACAAAGGAGGCGAGGCCCGGACCTTCTAATTGTATCGCTCCGAACATTGGAATGCATAATATGTAACATGGAAGAGTGGACGATGTCGGAATTCGGTAGTCAATTTGTATATTGCGGAGAATGCAATCCCAACTGATTCGTACCTCTGTGTCCAATTGTCACTACTAAGAGCTATTTTAGTATTCAAAATAATTTTTTAGATACTATTATACAGCGAAAAAATAAAAACTAAAATAATTTTTTAGATATTGTTAGATACTTCAAAGGGATTAGCATCTGTAAACAATGACAATCTCCACCCCGCCAGTCCTACACTCCGTGTGTTAATTTCTATATCATCGAACTGGGAGCACTGTTTGGAGGAAACAGAACAATAGAAGTGCAATGTTGAGTTAGCCAGTCCACAGGTGTGCTTGTCAATTTGTATGTCGCGGAACTCTGGGTGCTATTTGTAGGGCACAAAACAATGGAGGCCCAATTTTGAGCCCGCCCACCCGGTCGAGAACCCGCGATCCAAAATGTCACTAGGTATGGAATGCAGAATTTGTACATGTTCTATAAAATATCATGTCCATATTTTATAGTCCCATAATACACAGGAAGAAAATAAGGGGAAAATGATGGAGAAGTTCGTAGTGGAATTCTAGATAATACATGGGAAGAAGAGAAGGGAAAAAGAACCAAGTATCTTGCAGAAGAACATCTAGTGTTTTATTATTAATGAAAATGCTTGTGAATCCCTATTGAGTTCTCACCAGTTAATGCATAAAGTGCAGATCACGAAAGTATCTTTCGTACCACTGTGTCCACTTGCCACTAGTAAGAGCATTGTTGATGTATATCAGGAAGAACGCGAAGTTGCTGGGGATGGAAAGCAGCAACAGATACTTTGAACGAACTTAAGGTATACAAGAAACTCGCGGTGGAATTGTAGATCATGGATGTTTTGAGTGCAAGATGTATATAGCATAACGATAAGCAGCTCATTTCGCAAGCGCAATCCCCACAGCGGCGGTCATAAAATTGGCTAAGTATGAAAAGGAACAGAGGTCGGTCACATCCGTCGTGCAAGGATATAGATGGAGATGTTAAGGCATGAATTGTAGATCACAGAAGTATCTTTCGTACCAGTGTGTCCACTTGTCACTGGTAAGACCATTGTTGATGTATGTCAGGAAGGACGTGAAGTTGCTAGGAATGAACATCAACAACAAATACTTTGAACGAAGTTAATGTATACGAGGAACCCATGATATAATTGTAGATCAAAGATGTTTTTAGTGCAAGATTTATATAGAGGAATGATAAGTAGATGGGCTCGCAAGTGTCGGCCCCACAACAACGGGCATAAAATTGGCTAAGTATGGAATGGAACAATGGTTGGTTGGATCCATCTTGCGAGGATATATATGGAGATGAAGACATGTCAACCCACTGTACATAGAAAAATGACTAAGTCTAAAACCATAAAGCCATAATGGACGGGAAAAACAAAATGGGAAAAGAGATAAGTATTTGAGAGTCGGGAAAACCTTTTTTTTCCGTTTATTAATGGCAATGTTTTTGAACCTCTATTTCCTTCTCACTAGTAAAAGAATTAAGTCCAAATCACTGAATCTCTTTGCTTGCAACATGTATATGACGAAATAGGGGACGTAGGTGTTGGATACCGCGAACCTGGGGCCCGATGTCCAGATAACTGGCTAAGTATTGCCCAAGATGAAGTTTTGATATCTATTTCAATAGTATTCATACTAGTATCTATCAATGGAGAAATTTTTCGTATTTATCTGAACATTATTCATACTAATATATATTAATGGATTGTTTATGTTTCAAATGCAAATGATCTCCCAATTTGAAAGATGCTCTTCGGCTCGCAAATTTCATTGAAACCAAGAAAATTTTGACTACAAGATGTACCTAGCGCAACAAGAAACATGAATTTGCATTGTGGTCTCAACAAGATAAATTCCTTATCATCTATTCATCTTGTAGTCATTGCAATGACATCAGCAAACGACGGCTCTCCATAAACATCAATATCTAAATTAAATTAGAGGAAATAAAAAATTGTGGTGAATCTAAGTAATTAAAGCATAAATTGCAAACTACGGAAGTTCCTAAGCTGTAAGATGTATATGACGGAACAGTGGACATATTTGTTTAATATCGCAAACCCAAACATAACTTCCTAAGCTTTGTCGAAGAGCAAGTTTTCTGTATTTTTTCCAACAATACTGATATTAGTATATATGCACGGATATTATCAAATAGAACAAGCTGCAATATATCCAACATACTTCACATGAACATTGCGTCAACAGTTCAGCAGCCTTTTGTAACTCATGAATTCATTCTATTTACGGAACCCGAAGAATGGGAGCAGAACGGGTCCTCCAATTTCTTTCTTTAAATACAGAGTCAGTGCCACATAAGTATGGCCTATGAAAAAGTATTTTTAAATGTAAAATGTAAAGAAAGAACATACCAGGTTTTATTGAGATTGAAGTAGTGAGCAACATAAACAAAATATTGTGCTTCATGTTTAACGACACAGGGAAAGAAGGTACAAAATACAATTAAAACAAATACCAGAAATTGGAAAACACTATTAAGAAATAAACCAAAATTATTCTATATTCAAATAAGTTGTGTTTCAAAATACAGTTGAGGCTATTTGTGACAAAGACTTCGATTTCGCCTGCCATAGACCAATTAAAAATATATACATTGATGAAGCTTCTTCACACTTTTCTTGACGTTCAAACTCTTTATTCATAAAAAACGAGTTGAATATCAATTTTGGGTTTCGTACTTAATCGGTGCTGCAAAGTAGATCTATCCAAGTTTTTTGAATACCTTGTTTCTTCCAAATATGACCTGCTTGCAATGGCTTCTTATTCAACATTTTAGTCTTTGTCAAGTATTAATTTCCTTCTTTCGTCGAAAAATTGGGGTTTAAGGTGTTTTCTTTGCAATGTTCCTGAGCATCCACATACGAGACAACTTAGAAATGCGATTCAGGTTGATTTCAAAGTGAACGAAGTCGTTTTATTTCACAACAATTAAGGCATGGGAAAAAAATTCAAGTATATAGTGACTGGTATTCTCCCTGTATTCGATCGTTTGTTTGGTGGAGAAGCCTACTTGAGGATTTGTATGTGGAACTTCTTTTCTTTATTACAGTAAATTGGAAGAAACATCCAACCCCTATGCAAAATGCAAATCTGTTGAGGTGCATAACTTCTTTGGGTAGATGAGGTGTGGCAAGTGCATCAAATGTTGCAGAATGCACCAACACAGGTCTGGAAAGTGTATCAAATGTTGCATATGGCATCAGAATATATCTTTCCTCATAGCGGGGGAGATATGGCGGCCCACAGAAAGGTCTGGAATGTTCAGATGTGGTGCCAAATATGTAGACTCTGCAACTACATCCAGAGAAAAATGAGCAAACTTTGATAAAGAACATGTTTTTCTGTCAAGTCGGCTACCAGAGCCACATGCAGGTCATCAAACTATGAAATAGAAACTCTTTTAGTGATAATATGTCATTTTATCCACCCATACAGATTCTGTTACCAGCCTTCAAGGAAGACAAATACTTGTGTGATCTCTACGATTCGATACTGTGGCCAAATCTGTGTTGTTGGAAGAAGCTATATACTTAAAGGAAGAACTATCTTGCCGGTGACCTAAAAATCCATTACAATTCCCAACAAGAAAACAAAGAAGTTCAACAAAAAAATCTCCAGGCAGTCTTTTCAACCAACCAAAGCATCGAAGACAGGGAGAACACCAACCAGAACATACTTGTTCTTTTTTTTTTCGTCTTCTCTGAGTTTCTCTTGTATAACAAAGATTTTTTGACTCAAATCTCACGTCAAATAAAACTAGTCTCTCTTCTTTCATCTTCCCCTCAATCACATCTCTAAGTTGTCTTACATGTCCATGACCAGGAACATTAGAATGAAGGCACCCTAAAGCGCAACTCTTTGATGATAGAGAGAAATGGAAATAAGTATTTAAAAGCAAGGTTGGATGGTCTTCCATACATTTTGTGTTGATTTGTTTTAATGACAAATGTTCTCAATATTTTCAGTTATTAATGCCAATCTTTTTTAATATGTACATTGAATAGTGACTAGCAACACGTATTAAAATTCCCATATTCGAGCAGATTCTCAAATCTGACATCTAAGATATGCACAATATTAAAGAGGGACATGATGTCAAGGCCTCTGTGGGTCACACGTTCGTGAACTATGCTAAATATTTTAAGAAAACTAAAAGTGCACAAGAAAAAAAAAAAAAAAAATTATTTTCGCAAATTTAAAATGCAGGCAAAAATAAATTACCAGATCCCATAATATTCGGTTGTCTATTGATTTTAATGGCAGATGTCCTCGAGCTTTCCAGTTATTAAAGCCCATCATTTTGAAATGCACAATAATAAAGAGGGACATGACATGAAGGCTTTTGTGGGTGACACGTTCTTGAACTATGTTGAAGCTTTTAAGAAAACTAAAACTGCAAAAAAAAAAAAAAAACTATTTTCGCAAATTCAAAATGCAGGCAAAAAAAAATTACCAGATCCCATAATATTCACCTGTCTATTCATTTTAATGGGAAATGTCCTTGATCTTTTCAGTTATTAAATCCCATCATTTCGAAATGCACAATATTAAAGAGGGACATGACGTCAAGCCCTCTGTGGGTGACACATTCGTGAACTATGCTGAAGCTTTTAAGAAAACTAAAACTGCAAAAGCAAAAAAAAAAAAAAAATCACAAATTCAAAATGTAGGCAAAAAGGCACTTTAGTACTCAATGTTCTTCAAATTCAATGACATTTTTATTTTTTGAGTAAAGGGGAAAAAACATCTGACAACCTAGAAGGAAGGTCATATATGATGGACAACTCATTGGCAGAAGCCATAGCGAGAATGCAGATTGAGTATCTAATAACCGCGGAACTACGTTGTGTTTGAGTCTTCATCTTTCCCTTCCTGTTCAAAATAAAAAACAAGGAAGGGTTGAACATTAGTCTATCTATTTATTTTAATGTGAAATGTCCTCGAGCTTTCCAGTTATTAAAGCCCATGTTTTCGAACCTGTCTAGTCGGTTCTGACTTTTGAAAGCATATTTAATGTGTATTGGGAAGCGTTGAGTGTAGTGGGGATGGAGCCCTATGTAACAGACATTAGTACTATTTTTTTTATTTTTGTCGATGAGCGTATGTAGAACGTACGTAAAGAAAAGTAATTCGAGAATGTTATTTTTTTTGCACATGAGCCCTTGAAGTTGAAATAGTCTGCAAGTTCGATTGTCTATTTGTATATCATGGAACTATCTGTGCTATTTGTAGGACACAGAACAATAGTGGCCAAAATTAGAGCCTGCCACCCCGAGAACCCGCGATCTAAAAAATGCTTACTATTTTTTTTGTGTCTTTTTTTGTCCACTAAGGTATGTAAAACGACGTACCTAAAGTAAAATATTTCTATAATGCTAATTTTTTTGGACATGACGACCTTCAAATTCAAATAGTCTGCAAGTCCAATGGTCAATTTGTATATCGGGGAACTCTCTGATTATCAATTTTCAGCCGCCCACCCCGAGAACCCGCGATGCAAAAACTGGCTAAGTATGGGATGAGGGCTTCGTGCATGCTTTATATATCTACTTTATAGAATTACGTATCTCCTATGTTTAATTTATGCTATCCAGGAAACCTATAATTTGATAAATTTCAATGTCTTCGGTCCAGGAGCCCTTCCTTTAAAGAAAACTAATTCAGAAATGCTAATGTATACACCATAGTTTGATACCACCTATCCACCAAGCCACGTCCATAAAACTAGCTAAGTATGCAACTGAACGATGGCCGGTCAGAATGATAGAAGAACTCTTCATGCTATTTGTAGGGCACAGAACAACAGAAGCCCAATTTTCAGTCTGCCACCCCAAGAACCCGCGATCATTAACCTATGTTGTCCAGGAAACCTATAATTTCATAAATTGCATTATCTTATGTCCAAGAGGAATTTTTTTAAAGAAAACTAATCTGGGAAAGCTAATGGATACACCACACATAACCTGTCATAGTATGCTACTGAACTGCAGTTGCTTGGAATGACCACAGAAGCGCAAGAAAGTAGAGTCAAACACATTTTACAACAAGAAAGTAAAATGGAGAGAACAATTATATATCCCACACAACAAAAGGAAATTTCATAACTATGAAACTGTAGTAACACAGAATCCATGGAAAAAACATTGACAACTATGAAATACATTGCAATTCTTTACTCTGTTATTTTATCTTAAAAAGCCCAATTTTCATCCTGCCACCCCCAGAAGTCACGATCATTAACCTATGTTGTCCAGGAAACCTATAATTTCATAAATTGCATTCTCTTTTATTGAGGAGGCCTTCTTTTAAAGAAAAATAATTCGGCAAATCTAATGTATACACCGAACATGCCCTGTCATAGTTCGATAGAACCTATTCACAAAGCCGCATCCATAAAACTTGCTAAGTATGCAACCGAACGACGGTCGCTTGGAATGACCACAAAAACACGACAAACTAGAGTCAAACGCAGTTTACAACAGGAAAGTAAAAGACAGAGAACAGATATATATCCCACACAGCAAAAGGCACTCTCATAACTATGAAACCATAGTAACACAGAATCCATCGAAAATGCATCGACAACTATGAAATATATTTTGAGGTCGACAAACTCTGTTTCAACGCATAACCGATGCAATTTACATCACCTGCAATTATTTAGTATGTTATTTTATCTTAATAGTATTCTATGCAAATTGAAGTGCAAAAAAATGTAACCAGAGATCCAACCGCAGATGCAACATCCCAACATTGCAAACCCTAGGCAAACAAGAAAAAACACCAAATAAGAACCCAACCAAGGAGCACCAAAAGGCCCAAGTGCAGGCATAGGACCGGAACCCTCCAAAGTCAAATCAAGCAACAATAAACAACTTACTGCAAAGAAAGGAACAAGCAGCAAACCCCCCCCAAGAACGAGGCTCTTCCAATCGTAACTGCAGAAACCCAAACATGCAAACTGCAACAACATGAATAGGAAAGCAAGAACAATGAGAACATGCAAATAAGAAATAAGTTCCTTGAAAAAAACAAGCATGGACCAGTGAACCAACAATGCCGCTGGAGCATATAAATTTTAAAAACAGAAGAAAATGTCTTGTAACAAGCTTGTTAAGTAACCATTCAACACTACCAAGCCTATTAGGTAAACATTTAAGTCTGTCATAAATGTGCTGTAAACATTTAAGAAAAAAATTCAATGTGGCAGGTCTCTGACGTATCCCAAATAAATTCATATAATTTTTGTAGCAATAGTTCGAACACCATAGAATGTATTGCAAAGCCAAACTTTGGATATGCCACCATATCAAACATTGCCATAAATTTACCTAGCATAAAATGCTAAACCAAACATTCAAATTAATGGTAGCATTAATCCACCTTCGGTGAATGCATAACAAAATTTATGATTAAAAAAAAGACCATATAATACCAAATACTTTGGAAATGCAAACATATTTTACATTGGGAATAGCGAAGGCGGCAATAAGACCTCCAATCCTTTGTCCAATCAGATCTTGACAAACATGATACTTTTTATTATATAAAAATCGATGTTTTCACTTCCCTTGTTCCAACAATAGACAACAGGAAAATATTTATGGTCAACGCACAAACTAATGTCATGTCAATGATTTATCGATCACTATAAACCCTCTATACCTACGGGACTAATAACCAAAACTAACTATTTAAACTACAATTAAATGATTTCTATTCCATTAATAAATAGTAATTTTTTTTTAGTAATGATTAAAAAAATCTAATAGATAAAAAATTTAATACTCAAATGTGAAACTCTTCCTTATCCTTATATTTTAATAGTGAAAGTTGTAGAAATAAATTTAAAAAATATATATTAATATAATATCAAAATAAAAATAGGATGAAACTCTTCATTATATTTTAATAGTGAAAGTTGTATCTAAATAAATCTTAAAAATAAATGTTAATATAATATAAAACTAAAAATAGGATGAACTACCAACAATATGATCTTTTTTTATAGATTCTCCAAAATATATAATGAGGATGAAACTCTTCATTATATTTTAATAGTGAAAGTTGTATCTAAATAAATCTTAAAAATAAATGTTAATATAATATAAAAATAAAAATAGGATGAACTACTAATAATATGATCCTTTTTTATAGATTCTCCAAAATAGATTTCCGTGACTCCCCTCATTCGCACAATGTTTTGTCTCCTTCGATTACTCTCTATCGCCCTTCCGTTTACATAATTTCATCCCATTTTTCCACAAGGTGGCATTCACGGTGGAAAAATCTAGATCCATCACATGCCACCTTCAATTCTCTAGTTACCCAAGGTCTCCTCATTCCTCATCTTTTCAGAGGTTCATCTCGTTGACTTTTTTTCAAAGCATGGTTCATTCTCGCATGCAAATTCTCCTTCATCCTGTTCGTTGGTTCATTCAAGCTAAGGTCGGGGAAAACATTTGTTCGTTGGTCATTCACTTCATTCATTGGATCATTCCAGCACTGGTTCACCTGATTTCATACTCCCCTGCACTTCATCCTCCATGTTATTTGCAATTTCAATCTCTCCGACATTGTATTTTCCACACATGGAGCACCGTGTTTTTAATTCTCCTTGACCTCACTACTATTTGCAATTTCAATTTCTCTAGCGTTGTATTCTCCACTCATGGAGCACCCTATTTTGATTGTCATTGACCTCACTGCACTGTTTTAACATGTTTCTAGACAAGGAGAGTAGAAGAGAGGTTGAGAGTGAGATGGAGATAGACAAAAAGAGTAGAAGAGAGGTCTAGAGTGAGATGGAGAGAGAGAAAAAGGGGTAGATATAGAGAGTTGGAGGTAGAATGAGGGGAAAAAGAAAGGAGGGAGGGAGAGACAAAGAGGGTCAAAGAGAGAAAGTGAGAGTGAGACTAACAATGAGAGAGAGAGAGAGAAGGAGAGGTGATAGAGAGAGAGTAACTAAATGTGAGAGAGGAGAGAGAAACAAAAAGAGGGGGGATAGATAGGGAGTGTTAAATACTGTGAGATGAATGGAGAGGCAAAAAAAGAGAGGCGGTAGAGAGAGAATCAAGTAGAGTGATATTGAGATAGATAGAGAATGAGGTAGAATGAGAAAGAGAGAAAGATGGGAAGAGAGAGAGAGAGTGAGGTGACAGAGAGGGAGAGAGAGAGAGGTGGGAGAGAGGTGACAGAGAGGNGGGGGAGAGAGAGAAGGGGGGGGGTGGTAGGGAAGGACAGAGACAAAGAGAGACGAGAGAGAGAGAGATTCGAAGAGGGGGGAGATAGAGAGGGAGTGGATGTGAGAGTGTGAGGCATGGTGAGGCAAGGTCTAGATCTAGGTCATGGTCTAAGTCTAGGTGTAGGTGTAGGTGTAGGTCTTTCCATTCCTTTCCATGTCTAGGTCAAGGCCATGTCTTTCCTTACAATGCCTTACATTGCAATGTACCAAAATTGTTAGTGTGTGAGAGGGAGAGAGAGGAACACAAAGAGGGTAAATAGAGAGAGAGTGTGTGAGAGTGTGGGAGGGAGAGAGAGGAAGGAATATAATGGTGGTAGAGAGAGAGTGTCTGAGAGTATGAGAGGGAGAGAGAGGTAAATGTAGGAGAGAGGGGTAGATGTAGGAGAGAAATAGGAGATATAGTGGGAGGGAAGGAGAGAGAGAAATACAAAGAGGACAAGTAAATAAAGAGTGTGAGAGGGAGGGAAAGGGAGAC
>ML828374.1:31435-51624 GCA_009831015.1 Picea engelmannii
GCTGGATATTTTACTGTTATTCTGTCATTTCTAGCATTTCGTTTCTGTTCTGCATATTTTATATATCTGGTATCTTGCAGACATAAGTAAATCAAGCAGTGGTAGAATCTAAAGATGCAAGTGACTATGTTCATTTATGGCATCAACGTTTGGGTCATATGAGTGAGAAAGGGCTTAAGGTACTGGTTGATCGTAAGTCACTTCCAAGTTTGAAGTTTCTGAATTTGAATTTCTGCAAGTATTTTGTTTTTGGAAAACAGTGTAGACAAAATTTTAAAACAGGAAGGCATACAAGAAAAGGTATCCTTGATTACATTCATTCAGATTTTTGGAGACCATCCCCTAGAATTTATTTTGGAGGATCGTCATATTTTGTGACATTTATAGATGATTACTCTAGAAAGGTTTTTGGTCTATTTACTTAAAATAAAAGATGATGTATTTAATACTTTTAAGAAATTCAGAGCTTTGGTTGAAAACAACAGTGACGGGTCAATCGAGTGTTTAAGGAGATATAATGGAGGTGAGTTCACATCTGTGGAATTTGAGAACTATTGCAAGGAAGCTAGGATTGAAGGACATAAGACCACTATTTATACTCCTCGGCAGAATGGTTTCGTTGAACACATGAATAAGACTCTTCTAGAGAGAGCAAGGAGCATGCTTAGTAATGCCAAGATGTAACAGGAATTGTGGGGAAAAAAAGTTCTTAAAGCATGTTATCTAATAAATCGGTCACCATCAACTGAATTAAACTGCAAGATTCGAGAAGAGGTATGGACAGGTCATTCATGTGATTTTTCAAATCTGAGAATATTTGGTTGTGATGCTTATGCTCTTATTTCTAAAGATCAACATTCTAAGGTAGATCCTAGATCAAAGAAATATGTCTTTGTTGGCTATGGAGATGGAGTTAAGGGGTACATATTGTGGGATCCTAATTCCCACAAACTCATCATAAGAAGAGATGTAGTATTTGATGAATCCTCACTCTTAAAATAAGAACGGGTAGATGTTGATGTTAAGCCCTAAATAGTGGCTCATTACCCCTTAATTGGGGCATATTACATTAGTAATGTTATTTTATTTATGTTGGCTTTAGTCCATTAGTTGTAATTATACCTCCTAGTCACCTATATATACCAAGGAGACTTTTTCATTTGGAATCATCTTGTAATTGGACATTTATGTGGGCATAAGGAGGTTGCCCCCTAGAAGAGGCATATTATATGAATTTATCTCTTTTTCAAGGCGTTGAGTACCTATTCTGATATTTTTCTATGCTATGTTGATATTTGGTTCTTAACATATGGTATCAGAGCTCAAGGTCTAGGGGTTTCGTTGCTACATCTGAGACACCTTGGAATTTTCGCTATAACTTTTTTTTCTACAATGTTTCAGAAGGAACGGTTTGGATAATATTTAGTATATAGATCAAGGTATGTCGGGTTAAAATTTCAGCTCCTGAGGCCTTATAATTTCCGAGATATATCCTTTGTAATATAGGGTTCTTGAATCATCCTGAACTGACTCATTGCGGAATTTTTTCTATAAAAGTTTTTTCTGTAACATTTTAGACCCTGAAATCTGAAGACCATTCACATAAATTAGTAAGGTATCTGTGGTAAAAATTTCAGCTTCTGGGTCATCATACATTTGTAGATATACCTTGTGGAAGATAAGGTATATGACTAGACCTATTGACTAGTCTCAAGCAGGTGTTCCAGGTAAAACAATCATAAATTCTTCCTAGAGTATCCAAATTGAGTGAGACTAGTTTCACTGAATATTGTACAGTCTCTAGTATTTCAGGTACGAGTTTCAAAATTTTATATCAATTATTTTGTGCAGGGCACACTGTACAAGTGAGATCTTCTAGAAAGGCCAAAAATTAGCAAGTTGTGGGGAAGTTACCGTAAATTCCACTTGGAACATCCAATTTTGATCATACCTGTGGCATTGCAGAGAAGAAATACCAGAGAACTACAAAAAATAAAGTTTCATACCCAGAATGGATGAAACTTTGGAGATACAGCATGAGAAAGATTGTCTAGCAGAACCACCTCAAAATCAAGGTTCCAAAGTGATACTTGGCCAACATGCCACCCAAAAAGGGAAATTCTGCACCAAATAAGCCTCCAGACATTCCTGCATGGACTCTTGATGAAGGTGAAGGTGAAGAAATGTGTAGGGACATAAATGAATTACAAAAGAAGACAGTGAAAAAAGATGAACTGGAAGCAATAATGGATACTAATATGGATGGTTTAAAAAGGGAGATCATGGAAGGAATGCAAAATTTCCTAATAGAGAGGACACCTGAAAGTGAAAATGTGTCCCATGAAATTCATGATGAGGACACAAGGAAGATGAATCAAGAATGGAGAAACTCCAACTTTGGGTTAAAGACCAACCAAATTCCTAAGATCGATATGAGGAAGTTTGATGGCAAGGACCCAATCACATGGATACTTCAGATGGAACAATTCTTTGATCTACATAATGTGCCACATACACAAAAGGTACGAATTGCTTCTTTATATTTAGAACCCAATCAATTTGTCTGGTATCGATGGCTTTGTTCTCGCAAATCACTCGTCACTTGGACAATTTTCACGGACGAAATGATAGCACACTATGAGGATACAAGGAGAAATACCTTTTTTATCCAGTTGACAAATCTAAAGCAAAAGGGTTCAGTTACAGAGCACATTGAGAACTTTCAAAGATTTAATATAAAGGTAACAAATATTCCACAAGAACACTTGATTGATGTATTCATAGGAACTTTAAAGGATAACATTCAACATGAGGTTCAACATTGGGAACCCAAATCATTGGAGAATGCATTCAGGGTGGCAAAAAATGTTGAAAGTAAAAATATGGCTATGGCTACTAGAAGGACCAATCCTAACATCTATAGAGAAAATAATGCTCCTTCTTCTAAAACACCTCAACCTACAAGGTTGACACCTCAACAATTGGAGGAAAGAAAAGCAAAAGTTTTATTCTTTAATTGTGATAGCAAGTACAGTAAGAGACATAAGTGTGGTGAGAAGAAATTATTCTACATAGATTGTGAAGAGGAAGAAGAACAAGAACCATCTCAAAATGAAAACGTAAAAGCAATTTCGTCTAAAGAGTTGACTCCCATAATATCGTGTAATGCATTGGCTTGAATTAACACTCCTCACACCCTCAAGATCGAAGGATTTAACAAAAACAAAAAGGTAATAGTCCTAATTGATTCTGGTAGTACTCATAATTTCATTCACTATAAATTAGCCAAAGCTCTCAATTGCTTTGTATATCCAACGCCAGAGTTTCAAGTAATGATTGCAGATGGAAGAACTATCAATTTCTCAGGAAAATGCAATAAGATCAATCTTACTATGGGGGAATATGTAATTAATAGTCCAATGATTGTTATACCCATGGGTGGTGTTGATGTTGTACTAGAAATCCAATGGTTACAATCATAAGGAATAATGGCTTTTAATTTTCAAGATCTTTTCATGAAATTTTCATTGGAAGGAAAAGAAATTGAGTTAAGAGGTATCACAGGGAAACCCGGTAAGGTGATAATCTCTAATGGCATGACAAAATTATTGAAAAAGGGGCATCAAGGTGTTATTGCACAACTATGCTCACTAGATGTTCAAACATCTAAGCCATCTATTCCTCTAGATCTCCAAGGGATCATTGATAAGAATTCCAAAGTATTTGAAGATATTCTGAAAGGTCTTCCACCCACTCGAAATCATGATCATGATATTCACCTAATTTCTGGGAGTATTCCTCCTAACATCAGGCAGATACCTTATGCCCATAAAAGTGAAATTGAGTGCATGGTTGAAGAAATGTTAGAGGCTGGCATTATTAGACCTAGCCAAAGTTCTTACTCTACACTGGTGGTAATCGTATTCAAGAAAGATGGTTCATGGCGTATGTGTCCATATTATAGATAGTTCAACAAGATCACTATCAAAAATAGGTTTCCCATTCCCGTCATTGATGAATTGTTAGATGAACTACATGGAGCAATCTATTTCACAAAGTTGGATCTTCGTTTCGTCATATTAGAATGAAGGAAGAATATATCCCAAAAAAAACATTCCGAACTCGTGAAGGCCATTATGAATTTGTGGTCATGCCTTTTGGCCTTACAAATGCACCTTCCAAATTCCAAGGGTTGATGAATTCCATTTTCAAGCCCTTCCTTCGAAAATTTGTGTTAGTATTTTTTGATGATATACTAATCTATAGAAAGTCTTGGGAGGATCATGTGCGACATGTTGAAAAGGTGCTACAACTACTAAAGGAGCAACAACTATATGCCAAACCATCCAAATTTTTCTTAAGAGTGAAGGAGGTAGACTATTTGGGTCATATTGTATGTCATGAAGGTGTCAAGGTAGACCCTAACAAGATTAAGGCCATGATGTACTGGTCAATTCCCAAAACATTGAAGAATATTAGAGGATTTTTGGGTTTGACAGGTTACTACCACAAGTTTGTTCGACACTATGGAAGAATAGCTCCCAGTAGAAAGCTTCATAACAGGCTCGTACGAATACTATGTATCTGATAATCTTTGACAGGAGAAGAGGATGCATTGGATCCAACAATCCATTCCAATTGTGACATCCTTGTATTTCTTTCCACGTATGTGCTAACAGTACATGATCATCATCATTCTGATGATGGTGATGATGATGATGACCTGAGTATAAATCTGGCTGATCCAACTCTTTCTTGGAGATTTGAAAAACTGATTCTCGTCTGGTTGTGCGTCGTCTCTCCAAGGAAATTGCGAGTGTGGTAGGTGATGCAGAGAGCAGTGGGTAGTGAATCAACTGGCAAACGCCATGGTGAAATTTGACAATCATGATGTGATATCTTGAAGGGGAAACTTTGTAATTAAAGACAAAGTCAAGAAGAACCTTTGTAATTCAAGATAGAACGGGCACACTGGAGATGTTTGTTAAGAACATGAAATGAAGGGATGTATATATATATATAGACACACTTCGATTTTGTTAAGCACACGAAATTAATGGATTTATATACAGAGGCATTCTGATTCAGGTAAGCACTTGAAACGAAGGGATTTATATAAAGAGACAGTACGATTGAATGAAAATTCCTCGCAAACACCAAATATTCCCACGAGACGAGTTTCATTTGACCAAGTTTCATCTGCCTAGTTTCAATGAATCTTTTGACCACCAGCCTTCAGTTTTGAGCTACATTTTAAACATTGCACTGTAAGAAGTCTTTATTTGGAGGTTCCACTGACCACATCACATGCAAAGTTCTGGTGTTTTTATCCGTTGGTTGACATGATAATGTAGTATGGACGGACTATCCGACCAAATAACATGACAATTTTGTTGAATATACAGACTGCGCGCTTGGAATTCTAATTGGACTACTTTAAATTTTTCCTCATGTTTTGCGATCAATTTTGTTCCAACACAGGGAAGAAGAAATTTAAAAGAATGGAGGTAAGAAGAAATTACATATATAAATTGTTAAGATTTTAGTATTCAAGTAGATTAAGCGTTTTTTAGAATGTTGCATATCTCAATGTATTCAAAACTGTAATTTAAATAATTAAAATTAGCTATTTAACCAACAATTACATTGTTTTTATTTCATTAATAAATATTAAAAAAAAATCTAATAGATAAACTAATAAAAAAATTCAATACTCAAATGAGCTACTCTTCATTATATTTTTTTAATAGTGAGCGTTCTAGAAATAAATTAAATATATATATATATATATATATATATATATATATATATATATATATATATATATATATATAATATCAAAATAAAAATAGGATGGAACTCCTCATTATATTTTAATAGTGAAAGTTGTTGGAAACTTGTGACAATGAATGGTTAGGATTTCATATCCTATAATCAAGCGTTGGTTGTAATCAATAAGACCAAGTTAGAATATGGATGGGATTGCATTTAATAATCAGTTTTCCTGTGTAAATGTATATAAAATTATGTAAGCCCGTAGAGGCAAACATGAGTGTGAGTGAGCTATTGTAATTTCCATGATCTGAATAATAAGACAATCGATACCTCTTCTTGGTGGACATAGCCCGATATTTGAGTGAACTGCGTGAAATCTCTATGTATTATAATCTATTGTATTGTTGAGTATCATATGTGAATTGCATTTTTCCGCATTTGCAATTATAACAAGTGGTATCAGAGCAGGTTAGAAGAGAGGGTGTCGCAGGCAACAAATTCTCGGAGGAACCGCAGGAGTGAAACCTGTGTACGGTGCGTCGATTTCCACATTGTCGCAGGGCCTCCTCTTAGAAGGTGCGACGACCCATTAGTTGAACTTTGGAACCTCGGAAATTCCTTAGATCGTCGCACCTTGGTTGTATCGAGAGGAGCGACGACCCCCTGACACCATCGTAGCCTAGTTGTATTTGGAGGTATGAAGATCCATTGAAGCACGTTGTAGGGACGCTGCATCGGGAGGTGCGGCGACTTATTTTTAAAACAAAGGTCACAATCTTCATTTTTTTTTTAAATTCGCATGTTTTTTTGAAAGAATTTAAGGTATCGTCTTTTGAAAAAGTATAAGGTATGAAGTTTTTTTTTTAAACAAACAGGTGGAGGATGCTATTAAAGGTGAATCTAGTATGCATATTATATTAAGTATTGTATGCATATTATATTGTATGTAAAAGGTGGAGGAATTAAAAAGGTGAATTAAAAGGTGAGGAAAAGGTGGAGGATGCTATTAAAGGTGAATCTAGTATGCATATTATATCAAGTATTGTATGCATATTATATTGTATGTAAAAGCTGGAGGAATTAAAAAGGTGAATTAAAAGGTGAGGAAAAGGTGGGGTTAGTAAAAGCTTTTTTTATTAAATTTTTTTTATTAAACCTTGTGGAGTTTATACCATTATTCCTCTACATTATTTGTTTTTAAAAGGGCCTTGGTTATTATAAGTAGTGGTGTTGTGAAATTCGTTATTCTGCCAATGGAGAAAACTGAGAGTGCCAAATTTGAAATTGAGAAGTTCAATGACAAGAACAATTTCGAGATCTGGAAGGTTGAGATGCACGATCTGCTCATGCAACAAGGCATGGTGAAGGTGATCTTGGGCAAAGAAAAGAGACCCATGACCATGACAAATGAAGACTGTGATGATATTGATACGAGAGCACTGAATGTCATACGTGTGTGTTTGGTCGATGATGTTTTGTTCAACATTGTTGCAGAGAAAAAAGTAATCGGTTTATGGATGAAGATGGAAAGCCTGTACATGACAAAATCATTGACGAACAAGATCTTCCTAAAAAGGAAATTGTACATTTTGCGCATGAAGGAAGGTACAAAAATAGCTGATCATTTAAATACTTTTAATACTCTCTTAGTTCAGTTGACCAACATGAGAGTAAAATTCAATTCTGAAGACAAGGCAATTACATTATTGTGTTCTTTGCCCGCATCATGGGATCACTTTGTTACCTCTATTAACTTTAGCACAACAGGAAGTATTGAGTTTCATGTTATTGTTGGAGCACTATTGTCTGAGGAAACAATGAAGAAAATTTATTCAGAAGCCTCTACGTCTCAGGCGATGATGGTCAGAGGCAAACCTAAAGAAAGAGGATAGGGTCAGAGGGATTTCTCTCGGTCAAAGTAGAAGGGTAAAAAGAGAAAGCTTAAGTGTTGGTTTTGTGGCAAACCAGGACACCTGAAGAAGGACTATTGGAAGAGACAACAAACATCCAAAGAAGACCCTCCAAAATAGACGAAGGAAGCAAATGCAACTGAAACAGGTTCAACAACAGATTCAGGTATGACTGATGAAGCTTTATCAATTAGTATTGTTTCACGTCATGATCAACAATGGTTATTAGATTATGGTGCTTCAAATCACATGTGTCTTCATAGAAACTGGTTTGTTACTTACCAATCTATAGAAGATGGAATTGGTTACATGGGAAATGACATATCATGTAAAGTTGTGGGAATTGGTAACATTCAAATTAAGATGTTTGATGGAACTGTTAAAATACTAACTGATGTGAGACATGTACTTGAGCTTAGGAAGAACCTAATTTATTTGGGAGTCTTAGACACTGGAGGATATAAGAGTATTGTTCAAGGTGGAGTTATGAAAGTCTACAAAGGAATCCTACTGGTTATGAAAGCGAAGAAGGTTGGTAACCTGTTTCTGTTAGAAGGAAGAATTGAGTCAGATCATGCGACAACGGTATCTGACAAAGACAATGATTATGTTCGACTGTGGCATCAACGGTTGGGTCATATGAGTGAACAAGGATTAAAGGGATTAACTGATTGCAAGTTACTTCCTAGTCTAAAGTCTTTAAAGTTAGAATTTTGCAAGCACTATATCTATGGAAAACAGAATAGGCAGAAATTTAAAACCAGAAGACACACTAGTGAGGGAATCCTTAACTATATCCATTCTGATGTTTGGGGACCATCCCCTACTATTTCATATGGAGGATCATCATATTTTGTAACTTTTATAGATGATTTCTCTAGGAAGGTTTGGGTCTATATGTTGAAAGGAAAGGCTGATGTATTTACTGTTTTTAAGCACTTTAGAGATTTAGTGGAAAAGTGCACTGGTAGATCCATTAAATGTTTAAGAACTTATAATGGTGGTGAATTTACGTCAATGGAATTTGAGAACTATTTCAAGGAGTTTGGGATTGATATGCATAAAACCGCTGCCTATACTCAGCAAAATGCAGTTGATGAACACATGAACATGACTCTTCTAAAGAGAGCAAGGAGTATTCTTAGTAACGCCAACTTGCAGCAGGAACTATGGGAAGAAGAAGTAACTACAACTTGTTATCTGGTGAATCGATCACCATCAACAAGAATAGAGTGCAAGATTCTTGAAGAGATATGGAAAGGTCACCCTTGTAATTATTCTAATCTTAAAGTTTTTGGTTGTGAAGCCTATGCTCTAATTCTGAAACATCAACATTCTAAATTAGATCCAAAATAAAAAAGGATTATATTTGTTGGATATGGTGATGGTATTAAGGGGTACAGGTTTTGGGATCCTACTACCCACAAGATCACTATTAACATAGATGCAATATTTGATGAATCATCTCTCATCAAATCAGATGTAGATTTTAAAATGAAACAGGAAGAAGTACCTAAGTATCAACATATTCAGTTTAAAATCAGCTCAAATAATGATGAAAGTGAACATGAACAAGTTTCTGAAGATGTTCATCAAGAGTTTCCTGCAGAGGAAGACATGATTGATGATAAAAATCAACAGAATGTGGATAAGCCACAAACTTCCCTAAGGAGGTCTACGTGGGTCAGAGTTCCTCCAAGAAGGTATGATGATTTTGTTTCATCAATTTCTTTAAGTACTAATGATGATGAAACTTCATGATATCAGGAAGCTATGAAGGGTTCTAACAATGATAAATGGAAAGAAACAATGAAAGATGAAATGAAGGCATTAAAGAGGAATGCCACATGGTACCTGGTAGAACTTCCAAGAGACAAACAAACTGTAGGTTGCAAGTGGGTCTACAAGCTGAAGAAGGGTGTTGATGATAAGGTGGAAAGGTATAAAGCAAGGCTGGTTGCGAAAGGATATTCTCAGAAAGAAGGTATTGAATTTCATGAGATTTTTTCACCAGTTGTTAATTCTGTTTCAATTCGAATTGTGTTAGCATTAGTTGCATTACTTGATTTGGATTTGGAGCATCTAGATGTTAAAACTGCCTTCTTACATGGATATTTGGATGAGGAAATCTACATGGAACAACCTAAAGGGTTTGTTCATAATCGCAGCAAGAAATTTGTTTGCACGCTCAAGAAATCATTGTATGGTCGAAGGCAGTCGCCCAGACAATGGTACAAGAAATTGGACTCTTTCATGGTGAGACAGAATTATACAAGGAGTGAGTATGATCATTGTGTCTACTTTAATAAATTGAATAATGGCATATTCATTATCTTAATATTGTATGTTGACGATATGCTTTTAGCAAGAAAAATCATAACTGAGATCAACACGTTAAAAGCTCAAATGGCTAGGATGTTTGATATGAAAGATCTAGGAGCAACAATGCAAATTTTGGGCATGGAGATATTCAAAGACATAAGGAATGGAAAGATTTGGTTGTCACAACAGAAGTATGTTGGGAAGATACTTTTGAGGTTTGGTATGAATGATGTGAAACCAGTTTCAATCCCTTTGGCTTCCCATTTTAATCTTTCTTCAAGTTTATGTCCTAGTACAAAATAAGAAAACGAATATATGTCTCGAATGCCGTATGCTAATGCAGTAGGAAGTTTAATGTATTCGATGGTTAATACAAGGCCAGACATTTCAAATGCAGTTGGGGTTGTCAATAGGTATATGGAAAATCTAGTGGTTCGAAAACTTGAGATGAAAATTTTCTCAATGTAATGCCCGACTTCTGGAACGCTAATAAAAATGGCAGAATGGAAGGAAGGAAAAGTCATGCAGTCCATCGATGAACATGTGAAAGAAACTAATCTCTAACTGAGAAGCTTTTTGCAGACTTAAAGTCTGTCCTTGGAAACCAAAAAGGAATGAAACATCAAAAGGGACAATGAATTGAAATAACGTAAGATGTGGTCAAATTTATTCTCAATAAATGTATATAAAGGCCTCCCTCTCTTTGGATGACATCTTTAGATCGGCGGATCATTTTTAGTCCCTGGGTTTCGTTAGAAAGTCAAAATTTTGTAAATTTGTAAAATATTCTTTATGTTTTCTAATGGTGATTTAAAAAAAGTAATGATTTTGAAATATTTATAAAGTTGTATGGTTGTAATATTTTTTTTTTTGAAATATTTAAAAATTCATTTCATGTATCCTTGGTTTGAAGGGGATTTGTGATAAGAAATTAAATTGTATTTATATAAAAAAAAAAAATTAAAAATTAAAAATTTACTTTTTTTATCGGGCCACTTGGTTTTGGGCGTTGAGGAGGAAAAAGGTGGGGCTATATACATTAAGTGATACTAATTCAATCTTCAGTTGATCTGTTGATAAAAAATGGCGATAAACGCTTTGCCTTCTTGTCGATCTCTGCGCTGCACGAGAAGGTGGAACATCTTCCTGTTTAAACTGTCGGGTTGTCACAACACATACTATGCAATTATATTTGTGGTTGGTTTCTCGATCTTTTTGGCATGTGCATGAAAACGTTTGAGTGTTTTATGTTTAAGTGTTGAATCCCTTGAGATTCTTTAACCATTTCTCCAAGATTGGTTGAGCAATAAAGATTAATATTGTTCTTATTTATTTGTCTATGTTGTGTATGATTGTTATATCTCATTTTGTTTCTAGTTATTAATTTCCTTGTGTGTACAACTCCAGATTTTAACAATTGGTATCAGAGCTAAGGTAGAGTGTTGGTCTGTGAGAGCCGAGGTTAACTGGTTCGCGCACTCAGAGGCAGAAGGGGGACGAGAAGAACCACATGAGGTACGTGAGAGTTCATCGACTGGAATGGCAGTTTTTTCAATATTCCTTTTGACCAGATTTGTACGTTGATCGACGAGGTCTAGCGTTCTACTAGTTGGACCAACAATTATGTCATCATGAGGTTTGAGGTAGAAGTCGAGCTTGGATCTGTCATTCTTAAAGGAAAAAAAGGACATGAAAATGGGATGAAATGGAGTTACAACTATGGTGGAGATATTGGAAAGTCATAGAAGCATAAGCCCAACATATAGGGTGTGGAAGAAGGTTTAAAACAGATGCTATGGAGGTGAATCCATACAGGAAAAGGAGACCGATTGAATCCCAAGGAGAGGGATGCACTCATAGTGGAGTAAAATTGTTATGGTAAAGGCGGTTTGCAGGAGTAGCGAATGGTTGTTGGTCACTCCCGTGTGTTGGAAACATGCCAACGAATTTCATCATGTGCTCACATGCGCTCACATGCACATGCATTTCAACTAAATTAGGAATGTGCATATATGCACTCCTTATAAATTATGTAATCTATTTATGAATTGTTTGTGTAACTATGTGATCTATTCATGATCAATTTTTGTAACTGAGTGATAGATGTTATATATATGAGCATATCCACAGAGGTGATAGTGCGATGTGGAGTGCAAGGTGCGTAGAGATCAGAGTGTGTGTCAGGAGAGGATGATTGTATGATTGATATTGGCTATTGCAATCCTCCATTGAATAATAAGAATATTGAATATCATTGCCCATGGTTTTTTCCCGCATTGGATTTCCACATAAATCATTGTGTCAATTGTGTGATTTTTGTTCTTCGTTTTATTTGTCTTTAATCTTGTTTGTTGATGCTTTGTTTTGTTTCTGCTACCCAATAAGTAATATCAGATCAAGTTGAGTAGGTGTCGTAGGTGAACCATGGAAAATTGTGTGTAGGTCTTCTGTGAACATAAGAAAGTGTGGTTTCTACACCATGGAGTTCCGACAAAATCAACGCTCCCCATCCACATTCAAGGAGGGTCGATCTCTAAACATTAGCACCCCCTTACCACACTCAAAGTGTGCCAATTTAACAAATTGAAGTTTTTTTTCGACTTGGTATTAAATTTGTGGAGCATTGACTTTATAATATTTTATAAAGGGTGGATGAGGTCATGTTTGTCTTATTAAACATATGAGACAAAAGGTGGACGAATCGAATTTATGGAGGGAGGTGAGTTTTTCTTAATAAATTACAGGTGATCTTTTTAAAGGTGAAAGGGTGGTTTAATAGAAGCTTTTTTAATAAAAAGTTTGTTAAGTTTAAAAAAAAAAAAAAACTTTTAATTAAAGTTTATATTTTTGAGATTTAACTTTTAATATAATAAAACTCCTCTGGGCTCGGTTTTATAAGTAGTGGTGTGGATGGTTTTTTCTGTTAATGGAGAAAGTGTAGAGTTTTAAGTTTCAGGTGGAGAAATTTAGCGGTAAGAATATCTTTGCACTATGGAAGCTCAAGATGTGGGATATGCTTGTGCAACAAGGATTGCAAAAGGAATTGGCTAGAAAGACAAAAAAACCGACAAGCATGACAGACGAGGGCTGGGAATATCTAGATGAAAGAGCCCTCAATACTATTTTTTTATGTCTGGAAGATGAAGTGTTGTTTAACATCGCTGAAGACAAGACAACAACAGGTTTTTGGAGAAAACCAGGGAGTCTCTATATGACAAAGAACTTGACGAACATAATCTTCTTGAAGAGGCATTTGTACAGCTTGCGAATGAAACAAAGTATGAAAATTGTTGATCACTTAAATGTTTTCAATACTTTGATTTGTCAATTATCTAGTATGGACATAACGTACTAAAATGAGGACAAGGTGGTTATTCTACTGTGTTCATTGCCTGAGTCTTGGGATCATCTAGTCACAACTATGTGGTTTAGCACAATAGATTCCATTGATTATGACATTGTTGTGGGAGCTTTGTTGTCTGAGGAGATGAGGAAAAGATCTAGTAAAAAAACCTCAACAATAAAAGTAATGGTGGTCAGAGGTCGATCTATAGAAAGAGGGTAAAATCAGAGGGGTACATCAAGGTCTAATTCAAAAGGCAATAAGAGTAATAAAAAATGTTGGTTATGTGGCAAGTCTGGGCATTTCAAAAATGATTGCTGGAAAAGACAAAATGCATCCAAGGAGGACTCCACAAAAGAAACAAAGGAAGCTAATTTAGAAGAAACAAGTTCAGGTTCCAGTTTAGGTATGGTTGATGAGGTATTGTCTGCTTGTGATGTTTCAAATCAACATCAACATTGGTTGTTAGATTCTGGTGCGTCCAACCACATGTGTCTTCATAGAAATTGGTTCTCAACTTACCAATCTATTGATAATGGTGTTGTTTTTATGGGAAAGGTTTTTTCTTATAAAATTGTTGGAGTTGGTAGCATTCGGATTAAAATGCATGATGATTTTGAAAGAACATTAACAAATGTGTTGTTCTCAAACTAAGAAAGAACTTGATATCTTTGGGAGTTCTAGATTCTCTTGGTTAGAAGTGTACAACTCAAGGTGGAGTACTGAAGGTGTCCAAAGGAATATTAGTAGTCATGAAGGAAAAGAGGATTGGGAACCTTTACCAGCTTAAAGGAAGGACATAAGTAAATCAAGCAGTGGTAGCATCTAAATATGCAGGTGACTTTGTTCATTTATGGCATCAACATTTGGGTCATATTAGCGAGAAAGGTCTTAAGGTATTGGTTGATCGTAAGTCACTTCCAAGTTTGAATATTTTGAATTTGAATTTCTGCAAGTATTGTGTTTTTGGAAAAAAGTGTAGACAAAATTTTAAAACAGAAAGGAAAATAAGCAAAGGTATCCTTGATTACATTCATTTAGATGTTTGGGGACCATCCCCTATAGTTTCTTTTGAAGGATCGTCATATTTTGTGACATTTATAGATGATTACTCTAGAAAGGTTTGGGTATATTTACTTAAAATAAAAGGTGATGTATTTAATACTTTTAAGCAATTCAAATCTTTTTTTGAAAAGAGCACTGACAGGTCAATCAAGTGTTTAAGGACAGATAATGGAGGTGAGTTCACATTTGTGGAATTTGAGAACTATTGCAACGAAGTTGGGATCAAACGACATAAGACCACGGTTTATACTCCTCAACATAATGGTTTTGTTGAATGCATGAATATGACTCTTCGAGAGAGAGAAAGGATCATTCTTAGTAATGCCAAGATGTAGCAGGAATTGTGGGCAGAAACAGTTCTTACAACATCCTATCTGATAAAACGATCACCATCAACGAAAATAAACTGTAAGATTCCAGAAGAGGTATGGAGAGGTCATTCGTGTGATTTTTCAAATCTGAGAATATTTGATTGTGTTTCTTATGCTCTTATTTATAAAGATTAGCATTCTAAGTTAGATCTTACATCAAAGAAATATGTCTTTTTTGGTTATGAGGATGGATTTAAGGGGTATAGATTGTGGGATCCTAATTCCCACAAACTCATCATAATAAGAGATGTAGTATTTGATGAATCCTCACTCTTAAAATCAAAACTAGTAGATGTTGAAGTGATACAAGAACAAGTACCACAAGTTCAACAAATACAGTTGGAAACTCATCCATCTTCAGAAAGGGAGTGTGAAGAAGTTCCAGAAGAAGAAGATGAAGATGAAGATGCTTAAAATATCCAGGAAACTGAGGATATTTTCATTAACATTATGTGTTGTTATCGAACTAAGAAAGAACTTGATATCTTTAGGAGTTCTATATTCTGTTTGTTACAAGTGTACAACTCAAGGTGGAGTATTGAAGGTGTACAAAGGCATATTAGTAGTCATGAAGGCAAAGAGGATTGAGAACCTTTATCATCTTGAAGGAAGGACATATGTAAATCAAGCAGTGGTAGAATCTAAATATGCAAGTGACTCTATTCATTTATGGCATCAACATTTGGGTCATATGAGTGAGAAAGGGCTTAAGGTACTGGTTGATCATAAGGTACTTCCAAGTTTGAAGTTTCTGAATTTCAATTTCTGCAAGTATTTTGTTTTCGGAAAACAATGTAGAAAAATTTTTAAAACTGGAAGGCATATAAGAAAAGGTATCCTTGATTACATTCATTCAAATGTTTGGATACCATTCCCTACAGTTTATTTTGGAGGATCGTCATATTTTGTGACATTTATAGATGATTAATCTATAAAGGTTTTGGTATATTTACTTAAAATAAAAGTTGATGTATTTAAACAACACTGACATGTCAATCAAGTGTTTAAGGACAGATAATGGAGGTGAGTTCACATATGTTTAATTTGAGAACTATTACAAGGAAGCTAGGATTGAACGACATAAGACCACTGTTTATACTCCTCAACAGAATGGTTTCGTTGAATGCATGAATAAGACTTTTATAGAGAGAGCAAGGAGCATGCTCAGTAATGCCAAGATGTAATAGGAATTGTGGGAAAAAGAAGTTCTTAAAGCATTCTATCTGATAAATCAATCACCATGAACTGCAATAAACTGTAAGATTCGAGAAGAAGTATGGATAGGTCATTCATGTGAGTTTTCAAATCTGAGAATATTTGGTTGTGATGCTTATGCTCTTATTTCTAAAGATCAACATTCTAAGTTAGATCATAGATCAAAGAAATATGCATTTTTTGGTTATGGTGATGGAGTTAAGGGGTACAGATTGTGGGATCCTAATTCCCACAAACTGATCATAAGAAGAGATGTAGTATTTGATGAATCCTTACTCTTAAAATTAGAACTGGTAGATGCTAATTTCAAACCCTAAATAGTGGCTCATTACCCCTTAATTATGGCATATTACATTAGTAATGTTATTTTATTTATGTCGGTTTTAGTCTATTAGTTGTAATTATACCTCCTAGTCTCCTATATATACCAAGGAGATTTTTTCATTTCGAATCATCTTGTAATTGGAAATTTATGTGGGCATAAGGAGGTTGCCCACTTGAAGAGGATTACTATCTGTATTTATCTCTTTTTCAAGCCATTGAGTACCTATTTAGAGATTTTTCTATTCTATATTGATATTTGGTTCTTAACATATGGTATCAGAGCTCAAGGTGTTGGTGTTCACTACTACATTTGAGACACCTTGTAATTTTCACTATAACTTTTTTTCTACAATGTTTCAGAAGGAGAAACTTGGAGGATATTCAGTAGACAGATCAATGTATTTTGCGTTAAAATTTCAGCTCCTAAGGCCTTACACTTTTGGAGATACAACATGTGTACAATAGGGTTCTCGAATCATCCTGAACCAAGTCATTGCGTAATTTTCTCTATAAAATATTTTCTGTAACATTTCAGACACTGAAATCTATAGGCCATTCACATAAATTGGTAAGGTATCTATGGTAAACATTTCAGCTTCTGGGTCATCATACATTTGTATATACACCCTATTGAAGATAGGGTATCTCTCTAGTCTGATTGACTAGTCTCAAGCATGTGTTCCAGGTAAAACAATCATAAATTATTCCTAGTGTATCCAAATTGAGTGCAACCAGTTTCATTGGATATTGTACAGTCTGTAGTATTTCGGGTACGAGTTTCAAAATTTTATATCAATTATTTTGTGCAAGGCACGCTATACAAGTGAGATCTTATAGAAAATCCAAAAATCAACAAGTTGTGGGGAAGTTACTATAAATTCCACTTGGCACATTCAATTTTGATCATACCTGTGGCATTACAGAGAAGCAATACCAGAGAACTACAAAAAATAAAGTTTCATACCCAAAAGGGGCAAAACTTTGGAGATACAACAGAAGAAATATTGTCTAGCAGAACCACCTCAAAATCCAGGTTCAAAAGTGATACTTGGCCAACATGCCACCCAAAAAGGAAAATTCTACACCAAATAATCCTCCAGACAGTCGTACTTGGACTCTTGATGAAGGTGAATAAATGCATAGGGACATAAATCAATTACAAAAGAAGACAGTGACAAAAGATGAACTGGAGGCAATAATGGATACTAAGATGGATGGTTTAAAAAGGGAGATCATGGAAGGAATGAAAAATTTCCTAATAGAGAGGAAACTTGAAAGTGAAAATGTGTCCCATGAAATTCATGATGAGGACACAAGGAAGATGAATCAAGAATGGAGAAAATCAAACTTTGGGTTAAAGACCAACCACATTCCTAAGATCGATATGAGGAAGTTTGATGGCAAGGAACCAATCACATGGATACTTGAGATGGAGCAATTCTTTGATCTACATAATGTGTCACATACACAAAAGGTAAGAATTGCTTCTTTATATTTAGAACCCAATCAATTTGTATGGTATCGATGGATTTGTTCTCACAAATCACTCGTCACTTGGACAATTTTCACGGAAGAAATGATAGCACACTATGAGGATACAAGGAGCAATACCTTCTTTGGCCAATTGATAAATCTAAAGAAAAAGGGCTCAGTTACAAAGCACATTGAGAACTTCCAAAGATTGAATATAAAGGTAACATATATTCCAGACGAACACTTGATTGATGTATTCATAGGAACTTTAAAGGATAACATTCAACATGAGGTTTGACTTTGGGAACCCAAATCATTGGAGAATGCATTCAGGGCGGCAAGAAATGTTGAAAGTAAAAATATGGCTATGGCTACTAGAAGGACCAATCCTAACAACTATATAGAGAATAATGCTCCTTCTTCTAAAACACCTCAACCTACAAGGTTGACACCTCAACAATTAGAGGAAAGAAAAGAAAAAGGTTTATGATTTAATTGTGACAAAAAGTACAATAAGGGACATAAGTGTGGTGAGAAGAAATTATTCTACATAGATTGTGAAGAGGAAGAATAACAAGAACAAGAACCATCTCAAGATGAAAATGTAGAAGCAATTTCCTTTGAAGAGTTGACTCACACGATATTGTGTAATGCATTGGCTGGAATTAGCACTCCTCAAACCTTCAAGCAAAGGATTTATCAAAAAGAAAAAGGTAATAGTTCTAATTGATTCTAGTAGTACTCATAATTTCATTCACTATAAATTAGCCAAAGTTCTCAATTGCTTCGTATATCCAACGCTAGAGTTTCAAGTAATGATTGCAGATGGAGGAACTATCAATTGCTCAGGAAAATGAAATAAGATCAATATTACTATGGGGTAATATGTAATGAATAGTCCAATGATTGTTATACCCATGGGTGGTGTTGATGCTGTACTAGGAATCCAATGGTTACAATCATTAGGAACAGTGGATTTTAATTTTCAAAAACTTTTCATGAAATTTTCATTGGAAGGAAAAGAAATTGAGTTAAGAGGTATCACGGGGAAACCCAGTAAGGTGATAAGCTCTAATAGCATGACAAAATTATCAAAAAAGGGACATCACGGTGTTATTGCACTACTATGCTCACTAGATGTTCAAACATCTAAGCCATCTATTCCTCTAGATCTCCAAGGGATCATTGATAAGCATTCCAAAGTATTTGAAGATATTTCCAAAGGTCTTCCACTCACTCGAAATCATGATCATGATATTCACCTAATTCCTAGGAGTGTTCCTCCTAACACCAGGCCATACAGATACCCTTATGCCCAGAAAAGTGAAATTGAGCACATGGTTGAAGAAATGTTAGAGGCTGGCATTATTAGACCTAGCCAAAGTTCTTACTTTGCATCGGTGGTAATGGTATTCAAGAAAGATGGCTCATGGTGTATGTGTCCATATTAGAGATATCTCAACAAGATCACTATCAAAAATAAGTTCCACATTCCCGTCATTGATGAATTGTTAGATGAACTACATGGAGCAATCTATTTCACAAAGTTGGATCAAATCTGAACTCATGAAGTCCATTATGAATTTGTGGTCATGCCTTTTGGCCTTACAAATGCACCTTCCACATTCCAAGGGTTGATGAATTCCATTTTCAATCCCTTCCTTCTAAAATTTGTATTAATATTTTTTGATCATATACTAATCTATAGAAAGTCTTGGGTGGATAATGTGCGACATGTTGAAAAGGTGCTACAACTACTAAAGGAGAAACAACTGTATGCCAAACCATCCAAATGTTTATTTGGAGTGAAGGAGGTAGAGTATTTGGGTCATATTCTCATGAAGGTGTCAAGGTAGTCCGTAACGAGATTAAGGCCATGATGGACTGGCCAATTCCCAAAACATTGAAGAATCTTAGAGGATTTTTGGGTTTGACATGTTACTACCGCAAGTTTGTTCGACACTATGGAAGAATAACAACACCTTTAATGGCACAAACTAAGAAGGATGCATTTTCATGGAGTCCATAGGAAACTAAAGCTTTTGAACAACTTAAAGAGGTATGTGAAAATCTCATGTCTTGACCACTCAAGACTTCACAAAATCCTTTATTGTGGAATGTGATGCCTCGGGAAATGGAATTGGTGTTGTCCTAATGTAAGAAGGAAGGCCCTTGGATTTTGAAAGTCGACCACTCAAGGGAAAGGACTTACACAAACCCACGTATGAGAAGGAAATGATGGCAATAATACATGCATTGAATAAATGGTGTCCTTACCTAATAGGTAGGCACTTCAAGGTCAAAACAGATCATGATAGTCTTAAATACTTCTTGGAACAAAGACTATTTTTAGAAGAACAACAAAAATGGGTAACCAAGATATTGGGTTAT
>ML828375.1:0-17620 GCA_009831015.1 Picea engelmannii
ATGTAAGTGCCAAATTACAATCCTTAACCATTATAATCCTTAATAAGAAAATATTTTGTCCCATAGCCCATATAACCTTTAAAAACCAACTCCTCGACAATATAACCCCTAATAATATATGTAACATCTAAGTCCTATCACTCATGTAACCCCTAGCTATTATAAATATTAAATAATAACCCTTCAAACTCATTACACTTATAACACAAAAAAAAATACACCCTTAATAACTATCTCCCATAACCCATAACATATAAACCATATTACCTAACCCCTGACTAGTAAACACTATAATTCATTAGCCATGTAATCTCAAACCCATATAACGCATGATACTTATAAAATATAATCAATGTAAACCCCAAATTACGATCCTTAACCATTATAATCCTTAATAAGAAAATATTTTGTCTCATAGCCCCTATAACCTTTAACAACCAACTCCTTACCAATATAACCCATAATAATATGTGTAACATCTAAGTCCTATCACTGATGTAACCCCTAGCTATTATAAATATTAAATAATAACCCTTCAAACTCATTACACTTATAACACCATAAAAAAATACACCCTTAATAACTATCTCCCATAACCCATAACATATAAACCATATTACCTAACCCCTGACTAGTAAACACTATAATGCATTAGCCATGTAATCTCAAACCTATATAATACATGAGCCTTACAACTCATAATCAATATAAAACCCACTCGTAATCTTTAACTATTTTAATCCTTAATAAGAAAACATTATAACCCATCATCCATATAACCACTAACAACCAACCCCTCACCAATATAACCCCTATTAATATATGTAACTTCTAATTCCTATCACCCTCAACCCCTATAACATTCATAACCTTAGTGGTTATAACCCCTAGCTAATAAACCTTATCAATCATAACCTAGCTAATTTTCTTTTATGCCTTTCATAACCCCTAGCTAATTTTCTTTTATGCCATTCATAACCCCTAGCTAATTTTCTTTTATGCCTTTCATATCCTTTATGATGGCATGGCCGACAGAAAATCTATGGCTTCGACTGCGGTATTGATTCTTATCTAGCTGCACAGGAATGCAGCTAGATAAGTTTTTATGCCTTTCATATCCTTTATGATGGCATGGCCGGCAGGCAGAAAATCTATGGCTTGGACTGCGGTAATGATTCGGAAATTGGACTGGGGTAATGATTCTTATCTAGCTGCACATGATTGCAGCTAGATAAGTTTTGGAGTTTCTTTGGAGACTCTTTGGAATTTTTTTATAATTTTTTTATTTTAGTTTTTAGGTTTTTTTATAATTAGATTTTTAAAAATTATATTTACCAAATTTTTTATATTGATTTTAGACACATGATGTTGCAGTTTCTGAATTTTTTATAAGTTTTTATAATTTTTTTTACCAAAATCTTAGAATATCAATTTACATGAGAGGTGGATTTCAGAACTTTTGACATCAATTCAAAAGTAATTTTAATGATTTCAGAACTTTTGACAGTTTTACATTAATTCAAAAGTAATTTCAATGATCTAAAATATGATATTTATCTTTTTATCTATTCTTATATTTTTTCAAGAATCTCTTTACATACATAAACGTGTAAATGTAGTTGGCTGAATCTATTTTATTTTTACATAAACTTGTAAATGTAGTTTCATTATATCTTTTTTTCCTAATGCACAAAGACACTCAAGTTTTGAAGCTAATTTTAATAGAAATATGCATAAGTCTTAGAAAATAGTTGAGTTTTTTTTTGATGTTCAAAAATCCATAAAAAAAAAATAGTTCAGAGTTTTTTTAATTTTTTTTTTTAAATTTAGGAGAAAAAAATAGTTGAGCTTTTTTAAAAAAAATCTCAAAAATCTTAACAAATATAGTGACCTGTTTGAAAAGTTTTTTTAATCTTTCCTTATTGATATACTTTTCTCCTTTGCGAGGCTTTTCTCTTTGTCCACTGATTCAAAGTCTCCAAACATAAAATATAAAAAAAGAAAAAAAAAAAAATGTGTGTAGATAATCTAATGGGAAATGAAATAAGCATCATTCCATGTGAAAATGAACTCTGGCCTACTACCTCCAAAGTTTTCCAAATAAACCCAAATTAAAATAGTTGGTCTATGTAAAAGGATAGTGTCCATTTAACATTGACTTTATTTGTTTCCATTAAAGGTTTAGGTCCTATTAAAGCTACCTGCAAATTATTTGTATTAATTAAATTCTTTTTTTTTTTTAAATATATTTTGGCATGTACTCTGTTTTCAGATTTGGGTTGGCTTGTGGAGTTTCTATACAAAGCAAAGAAACATCGATATTTTCAATGTAAGACATGAGATAGATTCTAATGGTGACTTCATCTTTCAAAACTGTTATGCTTATAAATTCTTGATGTTATTTTTCAAAACTGTTTTGCTTATAAATTCTTCCTGTTATTTTTCAAAACTGTTTTGCTTATAAATTCTTGTTGTTATTTTTCAAAATTGTTATGCTTAATGGATGGGTGGGAGATATGCATATATCTTTAGCATTATTCCATTATGTAAGATGAACATGATTATGGAATCTAACTTGCATTTATTTTTCTCTTATATTTTCTGATGGAATGTTATTGTCTGTTGTCCCTGTAACAATAGAATTATGGAGTATCATTAGCTTAGTACATACATTGTAAGATTGCACCTTTACTTCTGAATCATAGATTTGAATTTGGAAATTGCATCATTTTTTAGGAGCATATCGTTCATCAAAAGTTAAAGTTAGGACTTTGCATTATCTTCATATTTACTTTCTTGCAGAGTCATAACACCATTAGTTTCAATACCATATACCTTTTTGAGTAATCACAGCCATAAAATCAATGCTATAATCTAAAATTTATTAGTAACGATTTTATTTTCTAGGGTGCACAAACTAGTCTAGGATTTAGTGCCTTGGAATAGAATTTTGTGAGTAAACTTCTCCAAGGCAATTAAATCAACATATGTGTCTGAGTCAGGGAGTGGAGAAATCCATTGTATAATTGGTAATATCAGGAGGCTCCGCTCACACCGGAGTTAATCACGAGGTCACGAGAAGCTGGTTGGAGGGATATCCCCCGGATACTAGCCTAGCGTCAGAGATATTTCTGTGGATTTATTCATATTTGGGGATCTTGCTAGTGCCCATACCTCTGTGAGAGGCGGCACTTTCAAGGTTTCGGGCTTTGCTACCCTGTCCATATGGTGATCCGGACTTACGATGTCTTTGATGAAGAACCTTGGTTTTCTTTGAACTCATTTCTTGCCTCCTCAAATATTTGTCTTTCTTTCTTTGCATCAAAGGTTTGGGTCTTCTCTGTATCTTTCCTGACTCATGAGTCTTATGTAATCTTTCCTTGGGTCAGTCTATCTTCTTCTGTGACAACGCCTCCTCTAGTGATAAAAATTACTATAGGGTCTTCTCCATGAGGTTCAACATATATCAGTTGCACTTGTGGGCTCTGCTGAGGTCCTCATCTTTCTTGTAGCTTAGCTAGCAACACAGGACAATATTCTATAATGTGTTCGAATGAAATGCAGTAGCTGCAAGTAGTGCAACGGGTTTGACAGTCTCTTACTAGGTGTCCTGGTTGTGCACAATTGTAACAGATGATATATCATTGGCCTCGACCCATAGCTTCTCCTCTTCCTCATCCTCTGAATCCACCACGAGGATTGAAGTTTCCTCTACGAGAGGAGTTATACTGCGTAGCGTTTCCTTCTTGTTGTACTTCACCTTGAATTTTGTATATGTCTGTTGACATTTTGTGCATGAGGTCATAAGCCCTACAATCTCTCTCATCATGCCCCATGGACTTACAGAACATGCAATACAAATTTGTTGGTGTCTGAACATATTTTTGCATGTAATAGCACTCACCAGGGCGATGTCTATTTCTGCATTCCTCGCACCAGGGTAGGGTGACTTGCTTCAAAGGGCTCGGAGCTCCAGAGGCCAAGTATTCATGAAATAAGGGGCAATGTTCCTTGTCATGGCCTTATGATTTGCATATGACACACTATATGTCTTCTCTTTTATCTTTTCCCTTGTCTTTCTTCATATCTTCGACCTGTAGAGACAAACTAGTTAGTTGAATCAATATTTGACTCATACCTGAGCTAGATTCTCCCATAGGGGTTGACTCTAACTTCATGGCGATTTCCAACGCCTTAGCTTGAGAAGCGATCTTTTGTTGCATCAGAGGAACTCTGATGTGTGGTAAGAGGGAAGCAATGAACATTCTTTTTTCTACTCATCTAGGATCTGAAAAGTCAATCAACCAGTCAAGGTCTTGAATCTCTGATCGAATTCCCAAACAGGTTTATCTACCTTTTGCTTGATTTCTTTCAGTTATGTAATACATTGTGATTTTGATTTGGGTTTGTTGAACTCTATAATCAATGCATTCTTTATCACATTTAGTGGCTTAGGCTGTGCAATTCCTTTGACAAGCTTCATGTACCATCTCAATGTGTGATCCCTTAGGGTTGTGCTGAACTGAGTTCTTTTAACAGCTTCATCGGTGACATTTTTAATATTCCATACAACGTCACATATGAACCAATGTTGATCAAGATATATAGATCCATCTCCCCTAAAAATAGGTAGTCTCATCTCATTTTCCATAGATCTTCCTAGGGTTCCTGACTGAGTATGTGGTGGACTACTAGTGACAGTTCTCTGAACGCTCTGGTGGTTTGGATTACTCTGATTGCTTAATGCTATTGAATCAATAGGAGGGATAATAGTACTTACTTCAACAGTCTGTGTAGTTCCTGAGGCTTCTAGCTCTTCTTGGCGAGGCTCTTCATCTTTTGCTTCCTTCTTCCTAATGGGTTTTGAGTGTTCTTCGTCCGTCAGATCTGCCTCTTCTCCACTGTAGAAACCCTCGTCCCCATAGTTCTTCTTAAACAGGTTCGCAACATGAACTTTTCTGAACGCTCTTCCACTGCGCGTATGTCCAACCTCTATGTCGTTGTCACTATACGAATTCCTAAACATTAGTTTTTCCATATCTAACCAATCTATTGTATCTTCAAGATGTTCTTCTCATGTAATAGAATCTTGATCCTCAACCTCAGAAAATGTAAAAATTTTCCTCTAGGTCCCTTGAAGAAATATCTTTCGGCTTGGATATATGACTCTACTCTGTCAACAACAAACTCAGTGATGTACCCTCCAATGGTGCTATCAAACCAATGATCTACTGCTCTTGACATAGTGTTATCAACTCTCTTGACCTTCTTGATTAGCGTCGATGTCCAAACCACAGGTGGCCTAGATTTGACCTCAAACTGGGTATCTACTAACCTAGCTAACTACGTGTATAGCTCCTGATGGATTCCTCCAAAGAAAATCTCTTGTATATTAATAAATATATATCTTCCTAACCAATCCTCTGTATTAAGAGTAGGGTTCTTGTTCTGGGCTTCAACGAAGTCCTTTTCTTGATCCCTTATCCACTTATCAATATTTTTCTTTGATGGGAACCACCTTGACATTCCCTCAAGAAGATTTGTGTCCCGACAACGGAACCATTTGTTGGCACAGGGGCAGAACTAGGGTTCAGCTCCAAGAGCACACCAACAATCCATAACTACTGGCCCTTTTGGCAACACTTACAAAGTAGATGTAGTCTCACCCGAAGCAGCTATGGGGGGGGTTGCAGGACAGAGATATCTACAACCAAGGGGAATACCAATTGGATCTAGTACTAGAATGACACAACATTTATATATCTCTTACCAGTTTAACTCTACTTCGCACAACTATTTATCATATCTAACACAGTAATGCAATAACAATATATCAAAGGGAAAATAACATAGCATCAATCACACACAAAACAAGGTATATGTGGTTGACCCTCTCTCTAGGGATACTTCCATAGAACTGGGATTTATAATATGTTAAGGTGAAGCAAACAGTTCTTGTCTGCACTCTTTAGCTAGCAGATCTTCTTTCTCCTCCTCTCTATCTCTCCCCTCACTATGCACCCAACTGCAGGGTTGATATTCGCACCTAGTTGAATATCTTACAGTACAGAAGGCTCTCATACTCAACACTTCTCCCTCACATAATATTTCTCATTGGATCAAACAATGACAAAGACAACCACGACAATCATAACACCACCTTGACACCAACCCATCCCAGGTCCTTTATACCTCTATTTATACATTACAATCACTCACCGACATCCTTAGGCCAAAACCTAGGTGTCAAAACCCTAGATACTAAAAACGTAGGTGTCTAAAACCGTAGGTCAACTTGACCCACGTTTTCAGGGCTTTGCCAGCCTATCTTTCCTTCCTTCTTGCGCAGTGCTCCAAAGAATCCAACGGTGGATTTTTCCCCTTGCTGAGTTTTTCATGATCCTTCTTCCTTGCTGATCTACTATCCTCAATCTCCTCATCCCACAACTTGCTTCCTTTTACTTTTCTCTGTCTTTTCTGCTCTTTTGCTCACTTCGACCCTATAGCAGTCACTGTGTCTTCTGCGCAGTTCACATTTTTCCTTTTCTTCCTTGATCTTCTCTTCCTTTCATAACCAAGGGACAATAGAGATACTCTCCCATTTATGCTCAAGGATGGGTAAAGGTTGCAACAGTCTCGCTGGATGAGTGTGCTCATCCTTATTCTCTTGACAAGGAGTACACTCCTTGATGTGACTCATCACATCCTCCTTGAGGCCCTTCCATGAGAACCTCTCCCTTACCTGCCTGTAAGTCTTTCCAGTCCCTTGGTGCCCTGCCACTGGTGAGTCATGAAAAGCCTATAGTATCTTGGCCTTGAAGGTTGATTCAGGAACCAAAAATATTCGGCCCTTGTAGTATATGATGCTCTCTATGACCCTTAAGTTATCATCATGTACCCGTCCATCTATCACCTGACAAGCGAACTGATTTTTTCAGTATTCCATCACAAGGTGGTCCTTCCAATCAACTAATACATATGTCATGGCATAGACTGATGGCCTCCTAGATAATGCATCTACCACTACGTTGTTTTTCCCTTTGATGAATTCAATGTCAAAGTCATAGGCATGTATCTTACTGACCCACTTCTGTTGTCTTTCGTATCTTCTCCAAGAAGTACTTAAGGCTATTGTGATATGATTTTACCATAAATCTAGCACTCACTAAGTATTGCCGAAATTTGGCCAAGGCGTACATGATAGCCAAAATCTCTTTGTCATAAATAGTGTAAAGTAACTTAGGACCCCTAAGATTTCGACTCTAATAGGAAAGAGGGTTCATATTCTGCATCAATATGGCCACAATGCTTTCTCTAGAGGCATCACACTCCAAGGTGAAAGGTTGGCCGAAATATGGTAGTGCCAACACAAGGCACATGCTCATTACTTTCTTCATTCTGTTGAAGGTGGCTTGGGCCTCTTAAATCCATCTGAAGGCCCCTTTCTTTGTTAGATTGGTCAAGGGTGCACACAATTGGGATAACCCTTTGACGAATCTCCTGTAATAGCTGCAGATGCCCAGAAATCCCCTCAACTCTGTAAGGGTTTTGGGTGTGGGTCATTCAACTATGACCTGAATTTTCTCCTGATGTACTTGTACTCCTTTAACCCTAATAATATGTCCCAAGTATAGGACCTCTTTCATTCCAAATTCACATTTGGACTCCTTGGCATACAATGATTGATCCTCCATGATAGTCAATATCTGCGAAGGTGTTCCTCCCACATCTTTCTATAGATTAGCAAGTCATCAAAGAAAACATGAAGATGCTTGCTTAATTGGTTGTTGAAGACATGGTTCATACATGATTGGAATGTGGCAAGGGAATTGGTTAAGACAAATGACATCACTAAGAACTCATAGTGGTCGTAGTGACACCTGAAAGCAGTTTTTGGGATGTCCTCCTCCCTCATATTGATTTGATGGTAGCCAAAGCGTAGGTCAATTTTGGTGAAATAGATAGCCCCATGAAGCTCATCCAGTAACTCGTCAATCCTTGGTATGGGATATCTTTTTTTTATTGTTTTCTTGTTTAGTTCCCTGAATTCAATGCACATGCGCATGGTTCCATCATTCTTCTTGACCAACACCACTGAAGAGGAAAAAGGGTTGGAACTTGGCCTGATATGCCTCATATCCAAGAGCTCTTGGATTGCCTTCTCTATTTCATCCTTGTACTTCTTTGGGTGTATGTAAGGTGTGGTGATGACTAGATTTAATCCTTCCTCTAACTCAATGATATGCACAAATCCCCTATCAGGTGGCACACCTGGTGGAATAGGTCCAAACACCTTACCATGTTTGTCAATGATCCCGTGAATCTATGGTGCATAGTGAATCTTCCCCTTTTTGTCCACACATGCTGAAATATTGTAAAAGTAGCTCTCTCTTATGTTGTACTGTCATGACCTATAGCCCCCTCCTCTGCAATTTTGGTGGTGATTGCCTCTATGTTCTGGATGTGGCCGAAATCCTCATCCTTTTCATTGTCTGATGTCACCTCTATGTAATGCACTTGACCATGACCCATGCATTTGTGGGATGGGTTCCATGGCTCTTTACATGTGTAGCATATTTTCTTCCTCCTTAGTTCCCTTCTAGTATTCTTGTCCATCCTACCTCTTCCCCTTTCAAACCTCCTTGGGTCACTCCCTCCTAGGTTCATCAGAGGTCTCTTGTCTCTTCCTCCAGTGTTAAGAGGTGGTCTAGGCACAAATTTCGCGCTTGCAGCTAGTCCTAGGTCTCTCGTCCTCCAGATAACATCCTGCAGGTTGGTAGGCTTAACAGCCTTTACCCAACCCTTCAAGGGTTCCATCAAACCCTCAGTGAAGAGCATCATGAGCCTAGACTATGACACGTCATTTTTATTTTGAAGAAGGACACCCCTTTTATCTGGGATGAGCGAGCCCAAGAGTCCTTTGAAGATAGAGAATGATGTGTCCATACCGGGGGTCGGACGATGAGACAAGAAAGATGTGTTCATCCGTAAACAAATCGAAATGGACAACGTCCTCATCTAATCGTGGGAAATCGAATATCAACTCTGTAAAAACTAGGGACTTCTTAGATTTAGCGGAAGTGAAATCAAGATCAAAATCCTGCAAAATGACAATCCATTTATTATATTTCCCTCTTATGATACATCAGGTAAGGACGTATTGAAATGGATTGACATGAGAAACCACCGTAGTCTTGTAAATTAATATGTAGTGATGAAAACGCATGACTGCGTGAACGACAACCAAACCTATCTTTTCGACGTGAGTGTAGTTGAGTTCAAGACTGATTAAAGTTTAACTACGATAATAAATAACATGCTTGTGGATCTCATCATCCTCCTGAAGTAGAACCATACCAATCGTATCCTCGGATGCAGAAATGTAAAGTAAGTAATCTCCATTGTAGTTTGGAGGCTTCAACAGAGGCGCCGACACCAAATATTTATTCAAATCATCGAAGGACTCCTAGGCTCGCTCATCCCAGATAAAATGGGTGTCCTCCTTCAAAAGACGCATGAAACCTTTAGTGATAGTAGCATAGTTCACTATAAAAATACGAAGAAATTTATGTTTGCCCTATAGACCCTGAAGTTGTCTAATTATGCGTGGGGGAGGAAACTGAAGTATTGCCTCAACATTGAGTGGATTTACCATGGTCCCTGTCTCAGAAACTAGAAAACCTAACAGATGACCAGACTTAATGCAAAAGATGCATTTGTGAGGGTTTAATCGGATCCTATAATAACAAAATCATTAGAAAACAAGATGAAGGTTGATAACGTGATCCGCTCTCTTGTGAGAGTGAGCAACAAGATCATCAAGGTAAGCTTTGACTATGTGCTTAAGATCATGAAACATGAAATTCATGGCATGTTGAAAGGTTTCTCCGGCGTTTTTAAGGCCGAAAGGCATATTCCTGTATGTAAAAGTTCCCCAAGGAAAAATAAATGTCGTCTTGTGTTGATCCTCAGGTTTAATTTGAATTTGATTATATCCTTAAAATCCTTCCATGAAAGAAAATACTTCTCTTCCCACACACTCATCGAGAATCTGATCGATGAAAGGTGTGGGGAATTTATTTCGAACAAGCCTTGTTTAGGTCACAGAAATCCATACATACACAGATGGTTCCTTGCTTCTTATCTACGGGAAAAGGGTTGGATACCCATTATGTTAAAGGAACTGGGTAGATGAACCCAACATTCAATAGATTCTCCACCTCTTCCTTAATAGCAAGGCCTTTTGAGGGTTGACAGCTCTAAGAAGTTGTCGAATAGGTTTAACATCCATATATGTTTTAATTTTGTGTTCGACAATACGAGGGTCTATCCCTGGCATCTCTTCATAGGACCAAGAAAATACATCTCGGAATTCCCTGAAGAGCTCAGTGTAGATCGAGATTTCTTCTGGAAAACAATCTACACTAATATTTACGTTTTCAACCTTACCAGGGGTATGAGAGATGTTGATCTGGATGGTAGGATAAATACTCGCCATATTTCCTTGAACATCAATGTCGTTTGTATCTAGTGGAACTACGGTGTGACTGGCTATCTCACTCAAGGTATATCGAAAGTCATCTTGTTTGATTCTTTCAAGCTCTGGGAGAAAATAAGTACGGTGATGCATATCATCAAAAGTTTTTTTGGAACCATTCATGGCTTCAATGATGGCTTCATACGAAGGAAAAGTCCCATCGAGGAAATCATGTGAACAGGACAATGAGGTGGCTCAAATGGTCTTAGACAGGATATCCTCCTCGTCCATCGGCGAGCGAACAAGATCGGGATCGGTGGAAGAGTCAATAACATCTTGATACACAAACTTTATTTCCGATAACGACATGGACATCCCAGCTTGCAAGTGTCCTTCACAAGAAAAATTCGGGGAAGGTAGGGTCCACATATCATCAAAATAAGACGTGCGGAAAGGAATGAACCTCCCAGTCGAGACGTTTCTACTGGACATGGTATAAACTTGATGGTTTGGTGTTGAGAAGTCGAAAGCACCCATAAGGTAAGAAAACATTTCAACACCAATATTCTGAGTTGGCGGCCGAGAATTTTCGATCACAGGGATCGACTATCAAAGAGATGCATTAGGGATAAGGTACGCAAAGGATAACTGATCGATCATTGCAATATTCCCTTCATGAGGAAAACAAACAGTAGGGAAAACAGACAATACAACGACGATCATAACATAAGTCCAATTGCAACCTAGAAACAAGTTATAATAAAGAGGCGCATACACTACCTCTACTTCCACCTCTACCGTCTTCCCGCCTAACTAGACCGAAAAGGAAGGGAGAATACCGTGGGGGTAGAAGGAATGACCATCAAAAGAAGTCAACATGTTCGATGACTTGGAAAGGGTCGGAGAACCGATATCTTTCTAACAAACCAGGGACATCACACACGTAGAAACGCCTTCATCAACAACTGCACGTTTGATGGTATACTTTGAATAATAGACATGGATTTGGAAAGCCACATGGTAAGGAAAGTGAGGCTTAACATCTGTGACGCCAAACTTGATAATCTTTGAGCCACTGGGTTTTAGAGATCCTAGAGCAGAGAGTAAGGAATTCCTCTCTGAAGGACACGTATGGAGTACCTCCAAATCCAGCATAACACAAGGGGTTTGGCCCATGTCCTCAAGAATAGAGTAGTTATGGGTGGCTCTAGCATTTGGATTATGGGTAGAGTTCTTGAGTACTCATTTTGAAATACGAGGTTGTATCTCTAGTTTCTCAATCTGTAAATTGGTCTCTGGGGGAGGAGGAGGAGATTCTAGAATAGGAATAGTTTGTTTAGAACTATAGTCTCGAGATCGAGTGGCTATATCAATTTTTGCATCGACCATATTGATGCATAGACGGTCACCATCTTGTGACTATTGGTTTTGACCCCCACCAGCTGCATTTCTGATGTTTGAGGAGCTCGAGGCTAAGTGTTGATCGTGTGGGAATGGATTCGTCAGCATGATGGGCGATTGAGATAAAAGCCTCGCAGCTTCTGCAAGTTTGGGGCACAAATGGGTAAGGTGATCATCTGTGTAAATCTTACAGGGAAAATTCACCTTACGTTTTTCTCATTTTCCCTCTCTAGCACTATTACCTTCCTTCTCATTATTTTCCATGGATTTATTACCATTTTTCCCACCCTTATGGTTATTACATCATTTCGTCTTATTCCCTTCTGGTGGCTAGTTACCATTTGGGTTGGTCGACGATTGCACTGAGTGTACATCCACCGACTGAGTGGGATTGAAGGATACAGACGAAGTTGTTCCTCCTACAGACTGGTTTAAATACAACTCTTTTATCTGGTTCGTCACTGAGTCTATGGACTTTACATTAGTAGAGCCTATAATTCCATCAACATGAGGTCATGGGTTTTGTCTAGGGTCGTAAATAGACTGTGGTGCGTTAGAAAGGAGGTGGTATAGCATCTCAGACTGAGCATATATCAAATCTAACTGTTGGTCTCTAAGGATATCTTCTTCCTCATTGGTAACCCCGGAAGTAGAAACGTCCTTCGACTTAGGAGGATGTAAGGAATTAAGAAACCATTCTAACATAAAGGTCAGGGGTATAGTGGTCTTAATCAACCTCTTCCATCTACGCCACTCCTAGATATGGTCCAAGATATGAGTGGTGGTATCCTGGCGTAAAGTAGACAACAACTCTAAACCACCATCATAATGAATGGGCAATTGGAAGTGGTTAAGAAAGACCTTCACCAACTGATTAAAAGTCCCATATTCCCCCTTGGTAGCTCAATATACCATTTCACAACAACTCCAATAAAGGTGCGTTGAAATAATCTCAAACGAATAGAATCGTCGTTAAGGGAGTTTGATGAGAACCAAAGGTGAAAGGTAGTGACATGATCACCGCGATCCTCTCCATTCTTACCCTCAAACTTTGGGATGTCTGAAGAAAGTTTGGTGGGGACCGAGGGCCATGTAATATCATGACTCATAGGGTCATTCATTAAATTAACCAAATATGACAGATTAAGCGTGGCCAGAAAAGGGAGATGGGGTCGTGACATTTGGCCCCAACCTCTTGGGAAAGATTTTGCTTGCGGATTCGAAGGCCATCCAGGGTTCCGGTAAACACCATTGCCTTGTCCAGCATTATAAGGCCCTCCTCTGGGCTGACTCATATAAGGTGGGTTGGGCATCATTCCAGATGGAATGTTCTGTTGAGAGTTATAGAAACTACCGCCAGCCAGATTAGATCCAGGTTGGGGGTTGCCCAAAGTGTGAAACTAACCTCCCCCAAGTTGGAAACTGGAGGATAGAGGTGGATTCGTCATGCCAAGTGTATTTGTCGGAATCTACCGAGGAGGTAGGATAGTAGGAGGGAACTTGAGTTGAAACTTGTCTGCCAGGTTGACTATTCCACCCAGAAGTAGGAGGATTGGACCTAGGGTTAAAAGAAACCATACCTCCCATATAATGAGTCATTTGAGGGATTTGAGATCTACCAAATGAAAAAGGAGTGTACAGAGGTGTGTTGCCCCCAAGACCAATGCTAGCATTAGAACCAACAGTTGGGATGGAGTTCGAAAACTGCAAGGTGAAGTTAGGCATACCATAAGAAAATGGACTAGAAGCCATAGGGATGGACTAAACATTGTAGCCCGGTGAGTGGCCAAGAGACCCAAAGGGGTTCAAGGCAGTAGTATGAGCATTAACTATAGGACAGGCCATAGTAATGATAGGTGCCTCCGATACCACAACCATGGATGTTACAGGAGTTGAAGGAGTTAGAAGACTAGTCCTTGGACTATGTAAAATGCAACAATATCATTTACTAACTTAAATTAATTAAGAAAATTTTATTTTTTACTATCAATTTAAATTAACTAATAAAATTTTATTTTTAAAAACCAATTTAATGATAATAATATATTTTAATTAAATAATTTATAATAAAAATAAATTTCAATTAAAAACTTAAAAATCTATTATAAATATTATTAATTAATGTATGAAAATTTCAATTTTTTAAAACAAAATTAATAATCATGATATATATATCTTAATTCACTAAATTTTGTATTAAAAATAATTTTCAATTAAAAACTAAAAATTTATAAAAAAAAAACCATACATATTATATTATTTATTTACTATATCAAATTAATATATAATTTATTTGCTATACCAAATCAATATATATGGAAAGTAGTTAAAGTGTCCCATATTTTCAAAACAATGAAAATGATTTAAAACTTACAATATGATTATTATTTTTTAAAATTTTTATGATTATTATAATTTAATTTTGTTAATATGATTTATTTATTTTAATATCATTATTATAATTTAATTTTGTTAATGATTATTTTAAATTAATTTTCATTTTTATCAAAATTTTATTTTATTAATGTTTTTAAAATTTATAAAATGATTATTTTTAAATAATTTTCATTATTATTATTATTTAATTTTGTTAATGTTTTTAAATGGTGTTGGTTAATTGTTCTATTAAATGGTTTTTTTGGTGGGAATCGCACTATATAAATTTACACTAATCACTATTTTTTGTTGTTCAAAATCCATTTATTAATGTTTAGGGTGCTGAAGAAAAACTCTAGGAGCACAAGAAATAATCACTCAAATCTAGGAATCCAATAATTTTTCACAGGATTTGGAGTAAATATTCCTAGAAAAAATCATCATTTCTTAGAACCTTTAACCTAAGGTTTTTTAAATTATCTAAATGATGACGCATAACAAAAATCTATAAATTTTATAAAAAAAAAATCACAATCATATCATTATTACATGATTTTTTATAACTTAATTTTATTAATACTTTTAATTGACATAAAAGATATATACCCATAATTTATAATTATTAAATTTAATAAAAGTATTTCTAAATGATGTAGAAGATTTATAATAGGTGGCATTAACATTCCATTGTATATTTTACAATGTAATAAAAATATTAAAAATTTAACCCTAACCTCTTCATAATTTTAATACTAACCTCTTCATGCTCTCTTTCTCTCCAGTGGACATACATCCTACAAAACACCAAGGTTCAAGAGGGTTAACCCTTGATTTTAAGCCCTTTTCATTCAATAAGGGGGTCCACGCGGGCTGTAAAAGTGACATTCGCGTGTACACACATGCAGAGTTTACTCTGCCTGAATGTACACGCAGCCTGTCCTGAGACAAACCGCGTGGACCTAGGGCCGACCTTTTAAAGGTCGACGCCCCCCCAAAAAATGAAACCTAAAGAAAAAAGAAAGACTTAAATACAAGATAGGAGAGTTTGTAATTACTTGGTCCAGACATAAGTTCGTTTCGTCCGTTGTAGCTCCCAGAATCACCACTTTTATCAAAGGGGGTCTTTTGGCTCCAGAGTCAATTTCCAAATCAACAATGGTGATAATGAGCTGCTAGCTTCTATTTATAGAATTTTTGGCCTCCTTTTGTCACTTTTTTGGCCTCCCTTATCATTTTCTTTAAACCAAAAACCATTTAGCGTGATTCAGGAGTTGCATGGGAGGGATTTGATCGGGTTTCGAGACAATTTTTTGGAGTTTTGGGAAATTTTCGACGATCCGTGATTTTTTTTTCTTCGAGGATCAACTTGAGCATGTAGGTTAGGTTTCTACCCTAACTTTTGTATCTCGTTGTCTTTTTCCTTTGCCATAGGATCGATTCCATCAGGTTGTGACATAGAACCACCATAACTACTTTAGAAGTGTCGCGACTTGGTGGTAGACCTTACCGAAACATGGATTCCCTAGGTAGATCCTGGTTGCATTATGGTATCCATGTTGTCTTTAATCATTGTAGGCTCGTGAGTCCTTGTAGTTTTTCCTGATTACGAGTTTGAGCCTCATTTGCATGATTCCTTTTCTCTCTTGACCTCATGCTCAGGACTCCCAAAATATATAATGGGTCTTTTTTAAGCCCTTTTCAGACCCTCTAAACATGAAAGGATTGTCGAGCGATCTTGTGGTGAATGGTTCTCTAGGAGGTAACATCGGGCAGACATTCACTCACAGGGATGTACTTGTGGTGAATAGCCCAAGTGTAGTCTTCAAAGGACAAAATACTCAAGGTGCTAGTGTTCCTCCAGTGTGTGGAAACATCGGGTAGACATTCACCCATAGGGGTGTACCTATGGTGAATGGCCCTAGTAAGCATCAAGATGACCTTCTCCTAGATTGGGTTGTAGACCAAGGGAGATATGATACATTTATCACAAGGGTGTACTTGTGGTAAATGAGCCTAGGCATAGTTCTTCCTTGATTATGACAAGAAGTGATATGGAATCAAGGTTCTTTCCACATGTCAGATAACATCAAGATGACATTCACTCACAGGGGTGTACCTATGGTGAATGACCCTGGTGTGGTTTTTGTCCTTAGTAATGCTGATTTGAATAGGAATGATAAATCTTGAGATGCTAGATGCTATCTCATGCGGACCCAGAGTGAGCCTAATCTTAGAGAGAGTTAGTTGGCTTAGAGGGAGAGCCATAGAGGGAGTTTCCCCTCGATTCATGTGGGAGAGAGACACCTTCCATGACTGATAGAAAGGTTTCATGAGTCTATGGTGAAGTTTGTATACTTCAGAGAAAATCTTGGCATGCTATATAATGCCTCCCTTGGTGAGAGGGAGTGTTGATGTTTGGGGAACATCAGGAAGACATTCTCCTAGATTAATAATTAATAATATAATTATTAAATAATATTACTAATATATATAATAAATAATAATAATAATAAATAATTATTTATTTTCCAAAGGGACACATCCTTTCATGGATGGTCACCATATGTTCTCTATATATGGTACATTCATCATTGTAATAGTTAATGTATCTTAATCATCTCACATAAAAAAATCAACATCATTTATAATCCCCATGTTTACATTAAGAGTACTAGATTAATGTAGGTGTGGACACTGGTAGGGATGTCATGGTACCCTTCATGCCATCAATTCTATCTCCTACCTCGTCCAGTCTCGAACCTTGCTTATGTTGATCCTTGTAGAATCTAAGATGATATCCAATTGTTGTTGTGTGGTTCCAATCCAGATCACACCTCTCCATGGGCGGCTCTTGGTCCCCAAAATATTCCAAGAATAGGCAAGGGAACTTTCCCACAATTGGTTTCCTCATACCATTTTTTTCCCTCGGAGTTTACCCTTTGAAGCCAATTTGCCAAATTTGTTGTCGTCCTTTGCGAGTTACCTATTCCTTTCATTGCAAAATCATGTCTTTCTTCAATTATTCAAGAGTATGTGGTGCAAATTCTTCGATAGTGGGGAAAACCTAATGGTCCTCTTCTCCATCCAACATGGAGGTCTCGAACAACCTCAAATATTCCATATTCACCGCTGAGCTAATTTGCATATAAGGAGGAAATTTTAACTTGAGAGCATTCTCGTTCACCCAGCCAATGATGTTAAAAGGTATTTATTTGAGTGGCTTGAGTTTCTTTGTTGCTCCTTGCAAGCATTCCTTGTGGAGGTAAATCTACACCTTATCTCCAACATGAAACCTATGATCTTGTGTTGGATATGTATGGCCTTATACCGTCGTTGGATTCTCTCAAGATACTCTTGTACATTCAG
>ML828375.1:28334-39956 GCA_009831015.1 Picea engelmannii
CTTTGCAAGATCCATTGCAGCAGCAGATGATGGTCATAAGCAGCCTGCGCTGTTCGTGTTTGAGGACTCACTGGCAGATGCAGCCTTATCATCCGCCTGCGCTGTTTGTGTTTGGGGACTCACTGGCAGATGCGGGCAATAACGGAAAGCAGCCTCTGGTTCTTCTTTTACAATGCATTTTTAAGTATGCGCAGATTAATTTTGCTTCTGGAGGTAGCGGACAGCTGGACTCCACAGGCCAAAATCTGGTGAGTTCCCTTCCTGTGTTCAATATTGCATTCATCGAATCTGATTTCTTATTTTAAAACTGGAAGGATTCTGATTGTGGAGCATCAACATATGTCATTCTCTAATGTTTCTGATCAGGCCTAATCCATCTCATTTCATTATTATTTCATTAGTCATCAAATATGACAATTCACACACTTTGCTTCAACTTTAGTGAAGTAGAATGGCGGTATTGCTGTTGAATCTTACCTGTCCAAGTCCTTATACTGTATTTCCGTTGGAGGCAACGACATTAGCAGCTATATACAGAACGCTACCTACCAAAATACTACTAGTTACTTTGTTACTCAACAAATATGACCAATACTTATCAGTAAGTTTCATATTTTTTTAGTTTTACAGATTCATTTGTGTGTGAACAACACTGAAACTACTTATTGGATGAAACTTATTCAGAGGCTTTACCTCTCCTGGGGCAAGAAAATTTCTCGTTCTGCAAAATCTCATTCACCTGCATGCCATGGATTGAATTGTTTTACAGAATGGCCATGGATTGAATTGTTTTCTCGCATTGCCACACAATTATGGGTTTTCATTGATCCCCACGTAGTCTTTCACCTATAGGAGCGACGTACTGGGCTGCTAAGTAGAAAGGCTAAATCTAGGTATAAAGGCGATGGCGTGCAAATATGATTATTGGTGCAGGTAGTCACACAAATAAATTCCTTACCCATAAAAATATGATTAATTACAAATCAATTCCTTACCCATTCTCGGAGAATAATTTCCTCTTCAGGTAGAGTGTTATCGATGGGTTTTCGCCCACATATGATTTCTAATGAAATTGCCACTACTCTTGGGCATCAAAAGAATATTCCAAAGAGAATGAAGTCATTTACTCTGGATCCAAGGTATCCGTAAGTTCCCGCCACTCGAGTGTCAATAGGAGCCCTTCCTATCCATTGTCATCATTGAGAGACCGAAATCGCACACTTTTCCATTCAAATCGCTGTCGAGAAAGATGTTGGCGGTCTTCACATCCCTGTGAATTATCATTGGAGTCCTTCAAACTGAAATGGGAGATATGGTTAACCACGATTTATCTTATTTAATTGTAATCAAATACATAAAATGAAACAGAGTTTACACTACAATTATTTAAATTACCCTCAGCCACATTGATTGCAATTTTGAGCCTGCTTTTCCAATTTAGTTCGGAAAGTCCTGCTCTCTGACCTGGAAAAAATAATTAATACTTAGAACATTTATACTACGACATATTTAGCTGCATCGACCCAATCAAGCGAACAATATTCCTCGGAAATATGTTTACCATTTAAAGAGCCTTCAAACAAGTAATCGTAGATAAGCATAAGCTTTTCGGATTCACCAATACAGTAGCCCAGTAAAGACCCCATGTTCTTATGATGGACTCTAGAAAGAAGATCGACCTGTTAAGAAAGTGAATCTGTATACATCAATTTTACTATGCGCACATATTTTTTCTTCTTAATTATGAGTGCAGCCAAATGATTCAGAAATTGGATCATATTATATGCTAGAATTACCTCATTTAAGAACTCCTCATTTGCTCGTCTTATGTTGGAGGACACTTTTAGTGCTATCTCTTTTCCGTCCGGCAGTTTCCCAAAAAACAGCGATCCAAAGCCAGCACGCCCAATTTCCTGACTAAACTTTTGTGTGGCTTCCATGATCTCCTTTATGATTGTTTTACCTGTTTTTCATATTTTCTTCATGTGCCTTTCTTGTATTTCTGATCTCTTAGTTTCTATGTTTTTGGGGTGCACCGTTTTTTGTTTTTGAATTTTCTTTTATGACTTTCATATCCTTTATGATGGCATGGCATGGCCGGCAGAAAATCTATGGCTTCCACTGCGGTATTGATTCTTATCTAGCTGCACAGGAATGCAGCTAGATAAGTTTTTATGCCTTTCGTATCCTTTATGATGGCATGGCCGGCGGGCAGAAAATTTATGGCTTGGACTGCGGTAATGATTCTTATCTAGCTGCACATGATTGCAGCTAGATAAGTTTTGGAGTTTCTTTGAACATGGAAGTTTCTTTGGAATTTGTTTATAAGTTTTTTATTTTAGTTTTTAGTTTTTTTTATAATTAAATTTTAAAAAATTATATTCACCAAATTTTTTATATTGATTTTAGACACATGATGTTGCAGTTTCTGAATTTTTTTATAAATTTTTGATAATTTTTTTTACCAAAATCTTAGAATATCAATTTACATGAGAGGTGGATTTCAAAACTTCTGACATCAATTCAAAAGTAATCTTAATGATTTCAGAACTTTTGACAGTTTTACATCAATTCAAAAGTAATTTCAATGATCTAAAATATGATACTTATCTTATTTATCTTTTTATCTATTCTTATATTTTTTCAAAAATCTCTTTACATACATAAACGTGTAAATGCAGTTGGCTGAATCTATTTTGTTTTTACATAAACTTGTAAATGTAGTTAGCTGAATAGTAAATCTCTTTACATAAGGGTGTAAATAGTAAATCTATTTTGTTGGTTTTATGATCTTAAATATAACAGATAGAGTTTCTTTATATCTTTTTTTCTTAATTCACAAAGACATTCAAGTTTTGAAGCTAATTTTAATAGAAATATGCATAAGTCTTAGAAAATAGTTGAGTTTTTTTTTTTAATGTTCAAAAATCCAAGGAAAAAAATAGTTCAGAGTTTTTTTAATTTTTTTTTAAATTTAGGAGAAAAAAATAGTTGAACTTTTTAAAAAAAAAAATTCAAAAATCTAAACAAATATAGTGACTTGTTTGAAAAGTTTTTTTAATCTTTCCTTATTGATATACTTTTCTCCTTTGCCAGGCTTTTCTCTTTGTCCACTGATTCAAAGTCTCCAAACATTTAAAAAAATAAAAAAAAAATAAAAAAAAATGTGTATAGATAATCTAATGGGAAATGAAATAAGCATCATTCCATGTGAAAATATGAACTATGGCCTACTACCTCCAAAGTTTTCCAAATAAACCCAAATTAAAATAGTTGGTCTATGTAAAAGGATAGTGTCTATTTAACATTGACTTTATTTTTTTCCATTAAAGGTACCTGCAAATTATTTGTATTAATTAAATTCTTTTTTTTTAAAATATATTTTGGCATGTACTCTGTTTTCAGATTTGGGTTGGCTTGTGGAGTTTCTATACAAAGCAAAGAAACATCGATATTTTCAATGTAAGACATGAGATAGATTCTAATGGTGACTTCATCTTTCAAAACTGTTATGCTTATAAATTCTTGATGTTATTTTTCAAAACTGTTTTGCTTATAAATTCTTCCTGTTATTTTTCAAAACTGTTTTGCTTATAAATTCTTGTTTTTATTTTTCAAAACTGTTATGCTTAATGGATGGGTGGGAGATATGCATATATATTTAGCATTATTCCATTATGTAAGATGAACATGATTATGGAATCTAACTTGCATTTATTTTTCTCTTATATTTTCTGATGGAATGTTATTGTCTGTTGTCCCTGTAACAATAGAATTATGGAGTATCATTAGCTTAGTACACACATTGTAAGATTGCACCTTTACTTCTGAATCGTAGATTTGAATTTGGAAATTGCATCATTTTTTAGGAGCATATCATTCATCAAAAGTTAAAGTTAGGACTTTGCATTATCTTCATATTTACTTTTTTGCAGAGTCATAACACCATTGGTTTCATTACCATATACCTTTTTGAGTAATCACAGCCATAAAATCAACGCTATAATCTAAAATTTATTAGTAACGATTTTATTTTCTAGGGTGCACAAACTAGTCTAGGATTTAGTGCCTTGGAATAGAATTTTGTGAGTAAACTTCTCCAAGGCAATTAAATCAACATATGTGTCTGAGTAAGGGAGTGGAGAAATCCATTGTATAATTGGTAATATCAGGAGGCTCCGCTCACACTGGAGTTAATCACGAGGTCACGCGAAGCTATTTGAAGGGATATCCCCCGGATACTAGCCTAGCGTCAGAGATATTTCTGTGGATTTATTCGTATTTGGGGATCTTGCTAGTGCCCATACCTCTATGAGAGGCGGTACTTTCAAGGTTTCGGGCTTTGCTACCCTGCCCATATGGTGATCCAGACTTACGACTGCTCGCCTGTGCATCTATTATACATTGGTTTATTAGTTGTTTGACTTAGGTATCTCATAGGTTACTTGCAGGGGTTATTCTGCAGGTACCCTGGGTCAGATAGGGGTCGGACAACACACAACCTTTATGGAGGATTACCTCTCCGGGGGGATCTGACCGACTGGTTGTTAAGCCCACGAGGGCCCCTATAACTGATTATGTTACCTCCGATCTTTAACGAGGAGTCTCAAGTCCCTCTTGGACGAGACATGCCTTCTTTAGGAAGGGAGGCCACTCAACCACTTTTGCCCGTTTGCATGCATATTGGCCGTTTGACTTTTGGTGTGCTCTTTTCTTACTAGTTGGCCTTAGGATATATTTTTATCTTTAGAGTCTTAAGTCATTGTGGATTCGGACCAGCCGCCCCGCCGGTCCCGTCGCTTGTTACAATTACCATCGGATTTCATGTCCTTGCCTTATAAAAGGAGTAGAGTCATTACACGTGGTACGCACACATCCACCGCTCAGACTTGGGATTCTACAAGGATGAGTACTGAACCCGGTCTTCAGAATTCTGGGAGCCCTTCAACTCCCATACCCATTGTAGTTAATGGCACCCCTTCAACTCCTGCAACATCCATGGTTGTGGTATCATAGCCACCTATCATTATTGTGGCCCGTCCTATAGCTAATGCTCATACTACTACCTCAAACCCCTTTGGGTCTCTTGGCCACTCACCGGGCTACAATGTTCAGTCCATCCCTATGGCTTCTAGTCCATTTTCTTATGGTATGCCTAACTTCACCTCCTAGTTTTCAAACTCCATCTGAGTTGTTGGCCCTAATGCTAGCATTGGGCTTGGGGGCATCACACCTCTGTACACTCCTTTTTCATTTGGTGGATCTCAAATCCCTCAAATGACTCCTTATATGGGAGGTATGCCTTCTTTTAACCTTGGTTCCAATCCTCCTACTTCTGGCTAGAATAGTCAACCTGGCGGACAAGTTTTGGCTCAAGTTTCGTCCTACAGTCCTACCTCCTCGACAGATTCCGATCAATACAGTTGGCATGATGAATCCACCTCTATCCTCCTGTTTCCAACTTGGGGGAGGTTAGTTTCACATTTTGGGCAAACCCCAACCTTGATCTAATTTGGCTGGGGGAAGTTTCTATAACCCTCAACAGGACATTCCAGCTGAAATGATGCCCAACCCACCTTATATGAGTTAGCCCGAAGGAAGGCCTTACAATGTCGGATAGGGCCATGGTGTTTACCAGAACCTTGGATGACCTTCGAATCTACAAGAAAAATATTTCCCAAGAGGTTGGGGCCAGATGTCGCAACCTCGTCTCCCTTTTCTCGCCATGCTTAATCTATCAGATTTGGCTAAGTTAATGAATGACCCTATGAGTCACGATCCTACATGGCCCCCTGTCCCCACCAAACTTCCTTCAAACATCCCAAAGTTTGAGGGTAAGAATGGAGAGGATCCGGGTGATCACGTCACTACCTTTCACCTTTGGTGCTCGTCAAACTCCCTTAACGATGATTCTTTTCGTTTGAGATTATTTCAACGCACCTTTATCTGAGTTGATGGGAAATGGTATATTGAGCTACCAAGGAGGGCATATGGGACTTTTAATCATTTGGTGATGGTATTTCTTAACCACTTCCAGTTGCCCATTTGTTATGATGTTGGTTTAGATTTGTTGTCTACTTTACGCCAGGATATCGCCACTCATATCTCGGACCATATCCAGGAGTGGCGTAGATGGAAGAGGTTGATTAAGACCCCTATACCCCTGACCTTTCTATTAGAATGGTTTTCTAAGTCCCTACATCCTCTTAAATTGAAGGACGTTTCTACTTCTGGGGTTACTAATGAGGAAGAAGTTATCTTTAGAGCCCAACAATTAGATTTGATATATGCTCAGTCTGGGATGTTATACCACCTCCTTCCTGAGGCACCACGGTCCACTTACGGCCTTAGACAAAAGACCGGACCTCATTCCGATGGCATTCTAGGCTCTGCTAATGTAAATTCCACAGACTCGGTGACGAACCAGATAAAGAAGTTGTCTTTAAACTAGTCTGTAGGAAGACCAACTTCGTCTGTATCCTCTAATCCCACTCATTTGGTGGATGTACACTCAGTGTAATCGTCGACCAACTTGAATGGTAACCAACCACTAGGAGGGAATAAGAAGAAAGGACTTAATAACCGTAAGGGTGGGAAAAATTGTAATAAATCCAAGGACAATATTGAGAAGACAGGTAATAGTGCTAGAGAGGGAAAATGAGAAAAACATAAGGTGAAGTTTCCCTCTAAGATTTTCATAGATGATCACCTTACCCATTTGTGCCCCAAACTTACAGAATCTGCAGGCTTTTATCTCAATCGCCTGTCGTGCTGACGAATCCTTTCCCACACAATCAACACTTATCCTCAAGCTCCTCAAACGTCAGAAATGTGGCTGGTCAAAACCAACAGTCACAATATGGAGACCGTCTATGTATCAATATGGTCGATGCAAAAATTGATATAGACACTCGATCTCGAGACTATAGTTCTAAACAAACTATTCATGGTCTAGAATCTCCTCCTCCTGCCCAAAGACGACTTTACAGATTCAGAAACTAGAGCCACAACCTTGTATTCCGAAAGGAGTACTCAAGCACTCTACCCATAATCCAAATGCTAGAGCCGCCCAAAACTACTCTATTGTTGAGGACATGGGAAAAACCCCTTGTGTTATGTCAGCTTTGGAGGTGCTCCAGACGTGTCTTTCACAGAGGAATGCCTTACTCTCTGCTCTAGGAGCTCTAGAACCTAGTGGCTCGAAGCTTATCAAGTTTGACGTCACAGATGTTAAGCCTTGCTTGCCTTACCATGTGTCTTTCCAAATCCATGTGGATTATTCAAAGTATACCATCAAACATGTAGTTGTTGATGAAGGCGCTGGTACATGTGTGATGTCCCTGGTTTTTTGGAAAGCTCTCGGTTCTTCGACCCTTTCCAAATCATCGAACATGTTGACTAGTTTTGATGGTCATTCCTTCTTCCCCCATGGTATTCTCCCTTCCTTTTTGGTCCAATTCGGCAGGAAGACGGTAGAGGTGGAAGTAGAGGTAGTGGATGCGCCTCTTTATTATAACCTGTTTCTAGGTTGCAATTGGACTTATGCTATGATCGTCGTCGTATCGTCTTTTTTCCATACTCTTTGTTTTCCTCATGAAGGGAAGATTGTAATGACCGATCAGTTATCCTTTGCGTACCTTATCCCTAATGCATCTCTTGGATAGTCGATCCCTGTGATCGACAATTATTGACCGCCAACCGAGAATATTAGTGTTGGAATGTTTTCTTCCCTTATGGGTACTTTCAACTTCTCAACACCAAACCATCAAGTTTTTGCCATGTCCAATAGGACTGTCTCAACTGAGAGGTTCATTGCTTTCTGCACGTCTTATTTTGATGATCTGTCAACCCTACCTTCCCCGACTTTGTCTTGGGAAGGACACTTGCATGTTGGGATGGCTATGTCGTTATTGACAACAGAGATTGTGTATCAAGTTGTTCTTGACTCTTCCACCGATCCCGATCTTGTTCCCTCGCCGATGGATGAGGAGGATCTCGTGTCTAGGCCCGTGTGGGCCACCTCGTTGTAAGCCATCATCGAAGCCATGAATTCTTTCGACAAACCTTGGGATGATATGCATTTTTGTTCCCATTTTCTCCCAGAGCTTGAAATAATCGAACAAGATGAATTTAGATATACCTTGAGTGAGATAGTCGGTCACACAATAGTTCCACTAGATACGCACGCCATTTATGCTGAAGGAAATATGGCGAGTATTTATCCTACCATCTAGATCGACATCTCTTGTACCCCTGGTAAGGTTGAAAACATAAATATCAGTGCGGATTGTTTGGTTCGAGACGTATTTTCTTGGTCCTATGAAGAGATGCCAGGGATCAACCCTCATATTGTCGAACACAAAATTAAAACGTATCTGGATGATAAACCTGTTCGGAAATGTCTTAGAGTTGTAAACCCTCGAAAGGCCCCTGCTATTAAGGCAAAGGTGGAGAAGCTACTTAATGTTGGCTTCATCTACCCGGTTCCTTTAACATATTGGGTATCCAACCCCGTTCCCATAGATAAGAAGCAAGAAACCATCAGCGTGTGTATGGATTTTCGTGACCTAAACAAGGTTTGTCTGAAAGACAACCTCCCCACACCTTTCATCGATCATATTCTCGACGAGTGTGTGGGAAGCGAAGTATTTTCTTTCATGGACAGATTTTCAAGATATAATCAAATTCAAATTAAACCTGAGGATCAACACAAGACGACATTTATTTTTCCTTGGGGAACTTTTGCAACGTCGAAACAACCTTTCAACATGCCATGACTTTCGCGTTTCATGATCTTAAGCACATAGTTGAATCTTACCTTGACGATCTTGTTGCTCACTCTCGGAAGAGAGCGGATCACGTTATCCACCTTAGACTTGTTTTCAAGAGATGTTGTTATTATAGGATCCAATTAAACCCTCATAAATGCATCTTTTGTGTTAAGTCTGGTCGTTTGTTAGGTTTTCTAGTTTCTGAGACTAGGATCATGGTAGGTCCACTCAAGGTTGAGGAAATACTTCAATTGCCTCCCCCATGCACAATTAGACAACTCTTTCTTTGTAGGTTTATAGTGAACTATGCTACTATCACTAAAGGTTTCATGCATCTTTTGAAGAAGGAAACCCCTTTTATCATGGGATAAGCGAGCCCATGAGTCCTTTGATGCTTTGAACAAATCTTTGGTCTCGACGCCTATGTTGAAGCCTCCAGAATACGATACGATTGGTATGGTTCTAGTTCAGGAGGATGACGAGCTCCACAAGCATGTTATTTCTGATCTTAGTCGAACTCTACTACACTACACTACACTACACATATCACATATCATATCATAGAAGGGAAATATAATAAATGGATTGTCATTTTGTAGGAGTTTGATCTCGAATTCGCTTCCTCTAAATCTAAGAAGTCCCTAGTCTTTGCAGAGTTGATATATGATTTTCCACGATTAGATGAGGACGTTGTCCATGTCGATTCATTTGCGAACGAACACATCATCGTCTAACCCCCGGTATGGAGACATCGTGCTCTATCTTCAAACTTTGAAGTTCCCTCAGCATCTCTCACGAGATGATCGATGGTGTATAAGATAGCAAGCCAAGAAATATACTATTTTCGATGACACTTTGTATCACTGAGGAACAGATGACATCTTGCATCGTTGCTTAACTCACGAAAAGGCTGAGACTGTAGCACACCCATTTCGGAACTCTGGGCTTACTCGTGCTCTGATACCCATTTGTACACACCATTTGTACAAAGCTCATACAGATATCCTATATCCCATGCATTTAAGCAAAGAAACACATTTAACTCAGAGTAAAACATATCATTACTGCTATAATTAAACAATCCATACCATTCCATATTAATTCGTATACACAGCAGAAAACATGATAACATTTACAGTATAGACATGATAAAATGTGATAAAACATAGTTATACACTTATCTTGTAACAATGGTGGGATCCACCAACCAAATGCAGGCCTTCCACGAACCTCCTAGCCTTAGACCGCACTTCTCATCAACTCAGCAGTGGGTCACCGCCGAGCTGGGACTAAGCTCCACCCCAAGGCAAGGAATCTAAGCTCAGGCTGAGGTTACAGGAAAAACAGTCACACACAACCACAAGGATGGAATGATCTTCCAGGAATCTCCCATGCTCACTGCCCACAGACCCTCATTCCCCACATGCTTGTTCCACCCCAGGAGAATGCACCTTCTCTATCACCTGGACAGTCCTTCGGCTGCCAATCTCCCTTACCTTAGGTTACAGGAACAGACCGGACCGGAAGTCTCTGGGCTCTATGGTAGCTATAGGGTTCCTTCCAAGAGTTCTCTCCTTCCCCTGCGCACTCTCTCACCTGGAGGGAGCCACTCACAGGCCAACAAGCCTCACGCAGTCCAGTACTGCGTAGTCTCAACAATCCCATGGGAAAACAGACACAGGCTTTCCAAAAACTAGTTTGGCAATCACAGGATGGCTTCACAGTCACGGCCTCGGAACAAGGAATGCTCGCATAGGCTAGCTCATCATTCCCGAACAAGCAAAGACTCTTCTCTGAATTCAACACAGGTTTCTCGTAGGCTCGGGTTACATGCACGGGATTTCTCAGAATCAGACACAGACATTTCAGTCACAGGGTCTCCCTGAGGTTCTCTCCAGGAGTCGGGTTAGTCATACTGCTTAGAGCTCCGTACGCATTCAGATAATCCAGTGGAATGGGATTGGAACCTTCTCACAGCTCACCCTGGCCGTTTTATTTGCATGCACCAGGATTGACACTTGTCACCCATGGAACTGCATGCGTTCCACCAGCACACGTTCCTCCCACCACTTGGGAAATCACGTGTCCTTCCAAAAGGACTCAGGATAAAAACATATGATGCACATATCTTTTGGAATAATATTAAAATATTATTCCCAGGCTTAATCCCCCCTGGGCTTAGCCCCTAGGCTCAACACTTAGCCCCTTTCCCACCTTCCAGCCCCTAATTCCTTTCCCACTCTATGGATGCTCAGTGCCCCTTCACTCATTCATCATGGTCGGTCTACACCTGGCGTTGTCTATATTTTATTAAATGTTTTTCATACATACAAGTACAACAACAGGCTCCTGGCCTTTAACACTTAGTCTCCTTGGCCTAAAAAACACATAAGTCTCCAGCTTATAAGAACTTGGCTCACCAGCCTATAAAACATAATGAAAATTCTTTTCAGAACTTGGTTTACAATGGGGCTCGGCCTTGGGGACACTACAATCCCCCTCTCCTTATTTTTGCATTGTCCTCAGTGCAACTTACACTGTCTCTGCAAGCCTTTCAAAATCTTCAAAAATATGCGGGTACTCTGCCCGCATAACCTCTTCATGCTCCCATGTCGTGTCCTCAGGACCGTACCAGGTCCACTGGACCTTTACAAGATCTGTAGCTCGATTCCGGAGCTGTTTTCTTTTCCTGTCCAATATGCGGATAGGATGCACTTGCAGGACACCTTCTGGTTCCACCTGAATCACATTCCAATCAATAACATGATTAGCATTAGGTACATATTTCTTAAGCAGTGAAACATGAAACACATTATGTACAGTCATAGATGCAGGTAATGCAAGCATGTAT
>ML828375.1:42514-59081 GCA_009831015.1 Picea engelmannii
TCTGTCATAGTATCTTTTAGTCAGGTATTTCTTCTCGAAATACCTCTTAAACTCCTTCCACGTGACCTCTTTCTCTCTGATGTGCTGCACCTACACAAACTGATCCCACCACATGGATGCTTTTCCTTTCAGTTGGTACATTGTGATTCTTCCTTCTGCATGGGCGGAATAATTCTGGAGTTGGAAGTATTTCTTCATGCCAAGCAACCATGTCTCGGCATCTTTCTCCTTCTTATGTTCTCCATCGAATGTTGGAGGCTTAATCTTGTTCATCTCTCCCTTCCATTCCTCCTTTCCATATTTTCGATGCTTTCTGGTAGGGGATAGGCTTGAACTACTGTGTGTCTTCCTATCAGAATGTCTTTGGGAGCGACTAAGATGTCGGCTACCGCTCCTCAACCGTCTTATTCTTTCATGGGTTTTGCAACTCTCCGTCGTACTTGAGTCTCTTCCCTTCTCGATTTTCTTCTCTATTATTTCCAGGCTCTTCAAAAATTTCAAGTTTAATGCACCCTGTAGATCCCTAACTTTCATGAGCTTTCGACTATCATCTCGGCGAGCCTGGGCCTCTCTTTGAAATCCTTCAATGATTTTCATTATGTGTCCTTCCTTATCCTTCTCTTTTCCATGCCCATTGGAGTTCGATCCTTCGATTCCTAGGTTAATATCCTTTCCTTCCTGTTCATCTTCTATTTCGGGGGTAATATGCACCTTTCCCCACTCCATACTCAGTCATTGGTTAACTGGAGTCCTGACCTCCGTTGAACTCTGCACACGCACTGTGCAAATAAAATCATAGTTTATCAGGCCATTAAACCTTCAGGAACAATCTTCAGCATTTATAACTAATACCAATAAGAACAAAAGACATTTCGATTCCAATGGGTTTTCTGAGCTCATGTTCAGCTCTGCAATTTTCGTGTTTTCTAAGCTTTCATTTTCGGCACTTCGGGATTTCAGAACTTCGGGTTTTTGTACCTCGGGACTTCGGGTTTCAGGGTTTTGGAGTCTCGGTACTGGAGAAATCCCAATTTCCCTTCGCATTCTCGGTCAAAAGACCGCTCCACTGGCCCATCTAGGCTCAGTGTAAAAACCTTCACTCTGATACCAATTTGTAGCACACCCATTTCAGAACTCTGGGCTTACTCACGCTCTGATACCCATTTGTACACACCATTTGTACAAATCTCATACAGATATCCTATATCCCATGCATTTAAGAAAAGAAACACATTTAACTGAGAGTAAACCATATCATTACTGCTATAATTAAACAATCCATAACATTCCATATTAATTCATATACACAGTGGAAAACATGATAACATTTACAGTAGAGACATGATAAAATGTGATAAAACATAGTTAGACACTTATCTTGTAACAATGGTGGGATCCACCAACCAAATGCAGGGCTTCCACGAACCTCCCAGCCTTAGACCGCACTGCTCATCAACTCAGCAGTGGGTCACCCCCGAGCTGGGACTAAGCTCCACCCCAAGGCAAGGAATCTAGGCTCAGGCTGAGATTACAGGGAAAACAGTCACACACAACCACAAGGACGGAATGCTCTCCCAGGAATATCCCACGCTCACTGCCCATAGACCCTCATTCCCCACATGCCTATTCCACCCCAGGAGAATGCACCTTCTCTGTCACCTGGACAGTCCTTCTGCTGCCAATCTCCCTTACCTTGGGTTACAGGAACAGACCGGACCGGAAGTCTCCGGGCTCTATGGCATCTACAGGGTTCCTTCCAAGAGTTATCTCCTTCCCCTGCGCACTCTCTCACTTGGAGAGAGTCGCTCACATTCCAACAAGCCTCACACTGTCCAATACTGTGTAGTCTCAACAATCCCACGGGAAAACAGACATAGGCTTTCCAAAAACTGGTTCAGCAATCACAGGATGGCTTCACAGTCACGGCTTCGGAACAGGGAATGCTCGCATAGGCTCACTCAGATTTCCTGAACAAGCAAAGAATCTTCCCCGAATTCAACACAGGCTTCTCGTAGGCTGGGGTTACGCGCACGAGATTTCTCAGAATCAGACATAAACATTCGAGTCACAGGGTCTCCCGGAGGTTCTCTCCAAGAGTCGGGTTAGTCATACTGCTTAGAGCTCTGTACGCGTTCAGATAATCTGGTGGAATGGGAATGGAACCTTCTCACGGCTCACCCTGGCCGTTTTATTCACATGCACCAGGGTTGACACTTGTCACCCATGGAACTGCATGCATTCCAACAGCACACGTTCCTCCCACCACTTGGGAAATCACGCATCCTTCCAAAAGGACTTAGGATAAAAACATATGATGCACATATCTTTTGGAATAATATTAAAATATTATTCCCAGGCTTAAGCCCCCCTAGGCTTAGCCCCTAGGATCAACACTTAGCCCCTTTCCCACCTTCCAACCCCTAATTCCTTTCCCACTCTGTGGATGCTCAATCCCCCTTCACTCATTCATCATGGTCGGTCTGCACCTGGTGGTGTTCATATTTTATTAAATGTTCTGCATACATACAAGTACTACAGCAGGCTCCTGGCCTTCAACACTTAGGCTCCCTAGCCTAACAAACACATAAGTCTTCAGCTTATAAGAACTTGGCTCACCAGCCTATAAAACATAATGACAATTCCTTTCAAAACTTGGTTTACAACAAGACTCGACCTTGGGGACACTACAGAGACTATCCTAAAAAAATTCCACAGTGGGGCTTGTGGTGGTCATTTATCCGGGCTTGCGACATCCCAAAAAAATTTGCGAGGCAGTTATTTCTGGCCTACTATATTTAAGCATTGTATTGAAGCGGTTAAGAAGTGTCACCTCTATCACTCAGAAAATGCACTCACATCCATCCCCTCTTCACCCAGTTATTATCGACAATCCCTTCACTAAGTGGGGCGTGGACTTCATTGATTGGAAGCTAGGGGGCATCAAAACATTATCGTGGTCGACGACTACTTTAATAAGTGGGTCGAGGCCATGCCTACAATTAAATCCGATGGGAATACTGCAACCTTCTTTGTTTTCAAACAGATTATCACTCGATTAGGTATCCCGAGTGAGATTGTCACTGACCATGGAAGTCACTTTTAGAATGAGATGATGGAAGAAATAGCAGCTAAATTGGGGTTTAAGAATGGTCACTCTTCTCCTTATTATCCCCGGGAAAATGGACAAGTAGAGAACAAGTCTCTCAGGACCATTTTTCAAAAAACTGTCAGTCCGAGTAAGTCCGACTGACACATCATGCTATATCCTGCACTTTGGGCATACGGAACCTCAGTCAAGACTGCCACCAGATTTTCCCCTTTCCAGTTAGTACATGGTTCGAGTCAATATTATGAATTGAATGTGAAATCCCTTCTCTTAAGTTGGTAGTCACGCTTCTACCTAACACTTCCGATCTTGAACGTCGCCTTGTACACCTAGAGAGTCTTGATGAGCAGCATCGAGATGCCTCTACGGCTATCGAGGCAAACAAACGACGTGTCAAGGTTCAATATGATAAGTCTAGTTGTCCTCAGTTATACGTTGAGGGTGACTAGTTTCTCTTGTATGATCAAGACAAAGAACCGTTGTGGGTAGGCAAGTTTAAACCCATGCAGCATGGGCCTTACATCATGCAAAGTGTGCTAGAAAAAGGATCCTATGAGTTGGATGATTGTGAAGGGAATAAGTTGGACGAGCTCAGAAATGGGCTCTACTTGAAATGATACTACGATTGAGCCCCAATATTAGGCAGAGCTCTTTGTATACTAATGTAATTTAGTGTATATATCTTTTTATTTTTCGTCTTCGGGTTGCTTATCGAGTTTCCAATTGCTTGGCAGATGTCAACGAAGTCGCCAGTCTACTTAGGATTCGTAGACGGGGCCAATCTTCACATACAAAACTTGGTTTCCACCACTTGGGTGATTTATTCACCCGAGGGTCTATTTGTGTCTTCAGGAGGCATATGCCTAGGGCCATCCACGAACAATGTGACTGAATATAGCAATTTTATAGAACTTTTACATGATGCTATCTCACATGCCATCCGTACATTAGAATTTCACATGGATTCCCAGTTAGTAGTGTGTTAGTTGAACGACTGTTACCAAACGATCATTATTGCGTGTGTGATCCTTATTTACTCCAACGATTCCTACGGGTACGTCTTTTAGAATGACATTTTGATTTTATTACATATTATCATATTCCTAGAAGTTCTAATTATGTATATGATGCTTATTCTAACTATGTTTTAGATTGGAATTTTTCACATATTTAAAAGCAAACAAAACATATAATCAATGTACACATTGAAAAATATAAGTATAGTTGAAGATCCATTTTATATATTTCAAAAAATATGGTGTTTATAGTACAAAATCGGGCTAACACCCTCATATACATATCAAACCTGTATCATAATATCCCACGACATCTACACCTGTGGCGTCAGATGTGTGTCATGGTAGAAAACCATGGCATTTTCAAGACGTCGAAAGAGTCATACCTATGCTCTGGGTACACCAACCACCTGTCATTGCATGGCTTCAGGTAGATCCTCTACCTGAACCATGGGTATCCTTTGTGTCAAACATGATAAGTTTCCCTGCACATTTTGTAACACCCTCTCGGCCTCTCCTCCCAGCGCTTCGTCTCCCCGGTTCCTTCATCAATGTCGAGGGAAATCCTCTGGCTGTCATGGACCCACATCTGCGACCCACAAATTTTTAATCAATACTTAACCACCATCCAAAATATTTTTTTCCTAATTATACAAAAAGTCCTCGTTGTAGGGTGTCGACAGCCTACCTCCTCTCTGCCACCTCATCACCTCGGTCCACCATGCCATGGCTGGATCGTGAGGTCCTCTTGAGAGAATCTCAACTCTAGGTCCCAAGCCTAAAACCTGCTCGAAAAATAAGCTACACAAGATGGAGGAAAACTCGTAATTCCTTTTACCCCCTTGTTTACACTCTGTCAATTGGCTCTTCATATTGGCCAGTAGTGAGGTGCTGAAGAATGAAAATATGGGCCCTCTAGGGCCATGCTCAAGTCAATTTGGCTCTTGGTACTCCATGTCTAGGACCTATGGGCCTCGAGACATAATCTCTTTAGTTATCCCTAAATTGGGGGATAACATCTGGCTCCAACTCGGGGACATGTTCTCACCATAAAACGCATGAGAACCTCATCATCTCTGGCATAACCTGTGATCTGCTTGATCTCAACATAAATATGTTAGCAGCCATTTGGGGTGGTGATATCACCCCCAGCTCATACATTTCATAGTGAAAGAAAGCATATATAAAAGTGTGAAAACAAATTATTCTAGGTGTATTCAAATGACCAGTGAAACCATCCTAGCAATGTCTCACAATACTAGCCTCTATGGTTTATCATAAACCAAAATAATGATAAGTTAAGCACAAAAATAACATGGGTTAGAGAGTGTATCATATCATTGGAAACCATAAGGTAAAACTCATGGAGGTGGGTGGGAGGGATAAAATCATGCCAAGTCTTTCTTTGAGGAAAGTGTTCAATCCACTTCAGGAAGGGATCGTGAAAAGTCAAAGGTTCATAAAACTGACTCAAAAGGTTTGAAAGTTGGCTATCTAGGACATCCTCATAATCTGAAATCTAGGAAAGGATTGAAAATGATCTAGAAGATGACCAACAAATTCTCAAGGGAATGTTAAAAGGTTTAGATGACAGACCTTTTCTTGGAGTATTCAAACTACCCCTGAACTCTAGGGTTTTCTCTATTGGAAACTCAATACAAAATACATACTTCCCAACTACACCTTTAATGACACAACAAGGTAAAGTAATCAAAGGTGGCTGGAGAAAGTTGTCACAAGAATCCTTCTTCAGGCAAACAATGTCCTTAATTCGACCAAGACCTGAGCACAATGGTGGTTAATTATCCCCTTCATGGAATGAATCCAACTGCTCAGAGGATTACTCATCAAAATCCTCAAGGTATGACCGAAAATCATCAGAAAAAATACGAGAATAGGTCAACCTGTTTGGAAAGTATCGGTAATTGTATCATCTCCTTGTTGCCACTAGTCAAAATCAAGAGTAACTTGTTTTGATAACTATAATGACAACACTTGGAAATGTTTGTCAATGTCGTAAATGGGGTCCATACCATAATCAACCACATCCCACTTACGTCTTCCAACATGTATGAACTCATCAATATTAACTATGTCACTATCTATATCATAACATGAAGGATTCAAAACATTCAAGGGCTCATTCATCTCCTCCTCATTTCCCAAATCATAAAGTGGAGAATTATCAAAATCATGGAGATGAGGGTAACTTACTGTGTTTGTTTCTTCTTGTGTAGGAGCTTTGAGGACTTGGGTGTCTTCAACACGCATCATTGTTTTATCCTCAGTTGCCCCTTCATCTTCAACTGTACAACAAGGAAGGTCTTCTTTGTTCGAGGATTCCATTTCTTCTTCCTTATCTAAATCACAAAACAAGGCATTGTCATGATCCTGAAAAGGAAAGTGAGTAACCTCATTCTCTTCTTCTTCTGTAGGGGTAAAAGGCTCGTGGGTGGATTTATCAGAGAGAGAGGAGATTATGTCAACACTTCATCATCTTGTTCGGGTTCTATCTCCTCAACTATGTCTTTAGTGATTCTTTTATCTTCCTTGTTGGTCAAAATTTTGTTCCCCTTCTTCTTGAAAATCAACAGTAAAGGTTTCAAGGGAAAATAAACTTTCCACACTAAAAGTTCCCGAGGTAAAGAAGTGTCTTATCTTGGACAAGGAGATACTTTTCTTGATTCTTTTAGCCATGCTGTGAGCTTCATCTAGCGTTCTTGGGCCCTTTTTACTGAGGGGAAAACCTAGATGCACTAAAAGTACATTGGTATAGATATGGATAATGTACTTGTCTTCAGGACGATGGCTTTCAAGAATTTGATATAGTATGTACTCAAACCTATCTTAGAAGTGTCTAATAGTTTCATCCTCAATTTTCTTTATATGCTTGAGTCTTTTTAGTAGTACTGAGATGTCTTCCAACTAAATACCCCATTTTTTTAGAAAGGTTTCTTCCAATTGTTCCATAGTCGTGATGCTAGCATCGGGTAGGTTGTCATACCATTTGCTAGCACTTCTAGTGAATCTAGAGAGACATTTTTCATACTTTGGGGGCATGTATATAAGATAGATACTTGTGCCTCTGCTTTCTCTCCTTCCCTGTGCAGACTGTCTTTTCTATGTCTATGGCATCTCTATGTAAGGTAGGCCATGAAAGGCCAACTCTAAGAACCTTCTGTGCATTTTATTTCCCTACATAATGTCCTCCTAGGATGCCTTCATGAGCTTCTGTGAGGATCAATGGTCACTCTTCCTTCATAACACACCTTCTCAATATCTCATCAGGTCCAATCTTGTATAGATGTCCAACTATAAGTGAAAAGTCGGCAGTCCACACTACTAGTTGCTTCTTCTGGGGAATTGTATACTCACTGGGTGTCATTCCCATTGACAGGAACTGGACTATCTATGCGAAGTGGTCATCAATATTTCTAATGGACAATAACTGTGCATCTAGCACTGTATCCTCCAAACTGGTCGTCTCTTCCCCATGTTCCAACCTTGACAAGTGGTCATGACCTTTGTTCATCCTTCCTGGCTTACCTATGATCTCAAAGTTGTGTTATTGAAATAGCAGAAGCCACCTACATATTCTCCCCCCCAACACTAGCTTGTTGACTAGGTATTTCAGCATGGAGTGATTAGTAAACATTTTAAAGTGTCCTCCCAATAAGTAGTGGTGAAATTTCTGTAGTGCATACACCATGGTTAATCCTTCTATCTCAGTGGTGGTGTAATTAATCTCAATTGTTGATAGCTTTCTACTAGAAAAAGATAACGGGTGTTCAATATCTCCTTCGCCAGGTTGTGTTAACATAACTCCCAATGCAATGGAAGATGCATCGACATGCAAGTGAAATTTCTTGATCCAATCTCAAAAAACCAAAATGGGCGTAGTAACCATTTTTTGTTTCAATGTACAGTCTTTCTTCAAAATATTCTCCATAGGTGTTGTAATCTGGGCATATACTTTAATGAACTTCATGTAATATCCAGTATGTCCCAGCGCAGTGCACAACGTTTTGACTGAAGTAGGAGGGGGTAAATCAACTATAATATCAATTTTAGATGGATCTACCAACAATCCATGCTTGCATACAATATGACCTAAAAACACTCCAAATGGTAAAAAGAAGATGCATTTCTTCATATTCAAGGAAATTTGACACTGCCTGCATTTTTCCAACATTAACCTTAGACATTCAATATGATTTTTCAATAAACTAAAAACAGTCCAATCATCAAAATATGCTTCTAAAAATTTATGCAGAAATTCCTTGAATGCTTCGACCAGCACCCTGGAAAAGATGGTTGGGACATTCTTCAATCCAAATGGAATCACTGTATATTGGTAAGCTCAACATTCTATTGCAAACATGGTCTTATGGCTATCTTCCTTGGCAATCCGGATCTGATGGTATCCTGAAAATCCATCTGTAAAAGAATATACCTCCTGGCCTCCCACATTATCTAACACTTCGTCAGTGAATGACGTAGGGAAGGGATCATGCAAAAAGGCATCATTCAACTTCCGGAGATCTACACAGATCCTAATCTCTCATGTCTTATTGTCTTGCACCACCATAGGGATAATCCACTCCGACTCTTCGACAGGTTCTATAATTCCTGCTTCCAACATTCTATCGTGCTCAATCTTCACTTTCTCCTTATAATTAGGGTTCAGTCTATAGGGTCTTTGTTTGACTGGTATTTCATTTGGATTCAAATGGATTCTCATCTCTCCCATAGGTCCTTTAATGCCCTTCATATCAGTGAAATTGGTTGGAAACAAGTCCTGATATTCATGCAACAACTCTGTTATTTTGTCAATAGTAGCAACATCCCAATAATCTCCAACATTTGCAAGCTTCAGTGTTTTCTTTGTTCCAATTTTGATCTTCCTAATATTGATCGGATGTCCAATGAACAGTATCTCAACTCCTTGTCCTTTCCCATCTCTTTGGCCTTCTATTCCGACAATGTTCGCCTTCCTAGGATCATCGTCTTCATCAACATTGATGTTGTAAAAACCTTGCAGTTTCTGGAGAGGCACAGTCAATTCGTCCTCTTATTTTTCTAAAGGGGGGCTAGAGGCCTCCTCGAATACTTTCTGTCTTGCAATCTGTAACACTTGATCTACCAAAGGATATTGACTATCAAATAAGAAGGTGGTTACAAATTTTTGAGTCATACCTTCCCAATCTGCAATGATGAGACGCAACTCCACTTGAAGGTATCGGTTGATGGGGTTGTGTCTAGTGTGTTAATGAATTTGTGCACCCACTGCTCTTGAGGAATGGTTCTCCAATATTTCTCGCAACTTCACACATGGTCCTTTACGCAACTTTGACCTGTGTAGCAAACTTCACAGCCTTCTACTTATGCTGAGAACCACGTGGTCATCAGGGTACGACATTGTACCCATTCTGTAATGATTTTTTTGTGTGTTCCCCACCATCTTGATGGTGTTTCTTACAAGGTCGCATCCATTGCCAACAATCTTTGTTGCGTTGGTACACTTGCTTAGAATTTCGACAAGAAGGTTTCTAAAGGATTCAGACCATCAAAAGTAGGCAAGTTACTTACTATTGTGTCGACCCAACGAAATTCTCTAGTTAATCTAGCACATCTCCTTATAGATACTTCATACATCTTGTTTTGTCAATTCTCCAGTGCTTATTTTGAATCTGATGAGCATGCGTTGTCACTTCGCTAGTTGAGGTTTCCATCAGTCATAGGATTAATGTAATCATGCTGCCTGGCTGTTAATTTGTATATGTTTTCCAGTTCATATGCGTGGTCTTCTTCTTTGATAGGTTTTGTGTATCACTGACCTTGATCTAGATCCAAAGGTTCTATGAAATCAACCTAATGCCATCTCTTTCAAAATTCATTTGTCTTTTCTTTAAATCAGGCACAGTGGAATTATTGAAATCCCAATCAATTCCTAACAGCGTAGGGTAAGGGAAATTGTCATCAACTATCTCAATTAACTAAAAATATGCAAACGTTCTTACTCTGTGGATGTCCATAGGGACATGTTCCAATCTTCCAAAGGGGCTTATTGTCTATTGATTAACCATCCTAAGCCTAATAGGGGAGTATATCAACTTTGGTTTTCACATAAGTGCCCATGTTTTCTTCATCATGACATTGACCTCCGACCCTAAGTCGAGGACCACATAATCTATATCATATTCTCCTATTTCAGCATTCAAGTGTAATTCCTTATTTTTCCTTCTCTTTTTAGCGATTTGATGTACTACCCTATTTAGTAAGGGATCTATCTTTCCTATCTCATACTATTTGATTAAATTTTGTAGCTCTTGTACAATGCTCACATCCATGAGGTTCAACATATATCAGTTTCACTTGCAGGTTCTGCTAAGATCCTTGTCTTTCCTGAAGCTTAGCTAGTAGAACATGACAATCTTCTATAATGTGTTCGAAGGAACTGCAGTAGCTGCAAGTAGTGAAAGGGTTATGACAGTCCCTCTCTAGGTGTCCTGGTTGTGTGCAGTTGTAACATATGATCTATCCTCGACCTTGACCCATACCTCCTCCTCGTCCTTGTCCTCTAAATCCACCGCGAGGATTGGAGTTTCCTCTCCTAGGGGAGTTATATTCTGTAGTGTTTCCTTCTTGTTGTACTTCACCTTGAATTTTGTATATGTATCTTGACCTTTTGTGCATGACGTCTTAAGCCCTACAATCTCTATCATCATGGCCCATGGACTTACAGAACGTGAAATACAAATTTGTGGGTGTTTGAACATATTTTTTCATGTAATAACACTTACCAGGGAGATGTCTATTTTTGCATTCCTCGCACCAGGGTAGGGTGACTTGCTTCAAAGGGACCAGAACTCCAGAGGCCAAGTATTCATGAAATAAGGGGTAGTGTCCCTTGTCATGGCCTTCTGATTTGCATCTGACACACTAGATGTCTTCTCTTTTATCCTTTCCCTTGTCTTTCTTCATATCTTCGACCTATAGAGACAAACTAGTTAGTTGACTCAATATTTGACTCTAACTTCATGGCGATTTCCAACGCCTCAGCCTACGAAGTGATATTTTGTTGCATTACAGGAAATCTGATGTGTGGTAAGAGGGCAACAATGAGCCATTCTTTGTTCTGCTCATCTGGGATCTGAAAATTCAATCGGCTAGCCAAGGTCTTGAATCGCTGATCGAATTCCCAAATAGGTTGAGCTACCTTCTGCTTGATTTCTTTCAGTTCTGTAATACATTGTGATTCTGACTTGGGTTTCTTGAACTCTACAATCAATGCATTCTTGATTGCATTCGGCGGATTAGGTTGTGCAAGTCCTTGGACAAGCTTCATGTACCATCTCAATGAACAATCCCTTATTGTAGTTTTGAACTGAGTTCTTTTAATATTCCATACGTCTACACATAGGAACCAATGTTGATCAGGATCTTCAGATCCATCTCCCCTAAAAATAGGGAGCCTCATCTCATCTGCCATAGATATTCCTAGGGTTTCTGACTGAGTATGTGGTGGACTACTAGTGACAGTTCTCTGAACACTCTGGTGGCTTGGATTACTCTGATTCCTTAATGTTACTTAATCAACATGAGGGACAATAGTACTTACTTCAACATTCTATGCAGTTCCTAAGGATTTTGGATCTTCTCGGCAAGGCTCTTCATCTTTCCCTTCTTTCTCCCTAACGGGTTCTAAGTGCTCTTTGTCCGTCAGATCTTCCTCTTCTCCACTATAGAAACCCTTGTCCCCATAGTTATGTTTAAACAGGTTCTCAAGATGAACTTCTCTTAATGCTCTCCCACTGTGTGTATGTCCAACCTCTATGTCACTGTCGTTGTCCAAATTCCTGAACATTAGCTTTTCCAGATCCGACCAATCTACTATATATTCAAGATTTTCTTCTCATGTAATAACATCTTGATCCTCAACCTCAAAAAATGTAAAAAATTTCCTCCGGGTCCCTTGAAGAAATATCTCTCGGCTTGGCTATATGACTCTACTCTGTCAACAAAAAACTCAGTGATGTACCCTCCAATGGTGCTACGAAACCAATGATCTACTTCTCTTGACACAACGTTATCAACTCTCTTGACCTTCTTGATTAGCGTCGACGTCCATACCACAGGTGTCCTAGATCTGACCTCAAACTGGGTATCTTCTAACCTAGCTAATTAGTCGTATAGCTCCTGATAGATTCCTCCAAAGAAAATCTTGTGTATATCAGTAAAGATATATCTTCCTAAAAAATCATTTGTACTAAGATTAGGGTTCTTGTTTTGGGCTTCAACGAAGTCCTTTTCTTGATCCTCTATCCACTTCTGAATCTCTGTCTTTAATGGGAACCACCTTGACATTCCCTCAAGAATATTCATGTCTCAACAATAGAACCATTTGTTGTCATAGGGTCAGACCCAAGGTTCGACTCCAAGAGCGCACCAACAAGCCCTAACTACTATCCCTTTTGGAAACACCCGTAAAGAAGATGCAGTCTCACCCAAATCAGCTATGGGGGGGTTGCAGGACAGAGATGTCTATAACCAAGGGGAATACCAGGTGGATCTAGTACTCGAATGACACAGCATTTATATATCTCTTACTAGTTCAACTCTACTTCGCACAACTATCTATCAAATCTAACACAGTAATGAAATAAAAATAAATCAAAGGGAAAATAACATAGCATCAATCACACACAACACAAGGTATACGTGGTTCACCCTCTCTCTAGGGCTATGTCCACATAATTGCGCTTTATAATATATTAAAGTGAAGCATACAGTTCTTGTCTGCGTTCTCAGCTAGCAGATATTTTTTCTCCTCCTCTCTATCTCTCCCCTCCCTACACACCCAGCTGTAGGTTTGATCTTCGAACCCAGCTAAAGATCTTACAGTACAGAAGGCTCTCGTACTCAACACTTCTCCCTCAGATAATATTACTCACTCGATCACACAATGACAAAGAAAACCACAACAATCATAACACCACCTTGACACCAACCCATCCAAGGTCCTTTAGACCTCTATTTATACATTACAATCACTCACCGACATGATAATTCTGAAACCTAGGTGTCAAAACCCTAGATACAAAAAACCTAGGTGTCTAAAAACCTAGGTCAACTCGACCACATTTTCAGGGCTTCGCTAGCCTGTCTTTCCTTCCTTCTTGCGCGGTGCTCCAAAGCATCCAACGATGGCTTTTTCCTCTTCCTGAGTTGTCCACAATCTTTCTTCCTTGTCGATATGTCATCGTCTATCTCCTCATCCCACAACTTGCTTCCTTTTACTTCGCTCCATCGTTTCTTCTCTTTTGCTCACTTTGACCCAGTGGCAGTCATTTTGTCTTCCGCGCAGTTCACATTTTTCCTTTTCTTCCTTGATCTTCTCTTAATTTCATAACCAAGGGCCAACAGAGATAATCTCCCATTTATTCTTGGGGATGGGTAAAGGTTGCAGCAGTCTCGCTGGATGAGTGTGCTCATCCTTATTCTTTTGACAAGTAGTACACTCCTTTATGTGACTCATCACATCCTCTTTGAGGCCCTTCCATGAGAACCTCTCCCTTACCTACCTGTAAGTATTTCCAGTCCCTTGGTGCCCTACCACTGGTGAGTCATGACAAGCCTGTAGTATCTTGGCCTTGAAGGTTGATTCAGGAACCAAAATGATTCGGCCCTTGTAGTAGATGATGCCCTCTATGACCCTGAAGTTATCATGTTGTACCCGTCAATATATCACCTGACAAGCGAACTGGTTTTTTGAGTATTCCATCACAAGATGGTCCTTCCAATCAACTAATACATCTATCATGGCATAGACTGATGGCCTCCTGGATAATGCATCTTCTACTATGTTGTTTTTCCCTTTGATGAATTCAATGTCAAAGTCATAGGCATGTATCTTACTGGCCCATGGTATTGTTGGTACTCTTAAATCATAGTCATCCATGTTCACACTGCAAATATTGGTCAACGTTGTCTCCAAGATATTGTTGAATGCTTCCACTGTCCCATTTTCTTGGGGATGGTAAGGCGTGCTCTTCTGATGGTGGACTGCAAATTCCTCAGTCAGGGCTTCAACTATTTTATTTATGAAATGTGTGCCTTGATCGCTCATGAGGATCTTTGGGAATCCAAACTTGGTTATGATGTCATCAAATATGAAGCACGCAGTTGTAGTTTCACTACATTCCTTAACTGCTCTTGCTTCGGCCCATATAGTCAAGCACTCTGTCGCAGTAATTATATACCTTTCTTCTGTGCGCTTCCCTGGTGGGTTTATTGGTACCAAGAAGTCAATAACACATTTCTCAAGTTCTTGTAGGGTCAGTTGTGGTGCTAATGGAATTTCATCTCTTCTGGATGGTTTCCCAACTCTTTGGCATACATCGCAGGCTTTGTAAAAGTCTGTGGCATCTCTGTGTAAGGTAGGCCACCAAAGGCCATCTCTAAGAACCTTTTGCGTAGTTGTTTTCCCTACATAATGTCCTCCTGGGATGCCTTCATGAGATTCTATGTCGATCAATGGTCACTCTTCCTTCATAACACACCTTTTCAATATCTCATCAGGTCCCATGTTGAAGGTTGATTCAGGAACCAAAAATATTCGGCCCTTGTAGTAGATGATTCCCTCTTTGACCCTGAAGTTGTCATCCTGTACCCATCCATCTATCACCTGACAAGCGAACTAATTTTTTGAGTATTCCATCACAAATTAGTCCTTCCAATCAACTAATACATCTATCATGGCATAGACTGATGGCCTCCTGGATAATGCATCTGCCACTACGTTGTTGTTCCCTTTGATGAATTCAATGTCAAATTCATAGGCATGTATCTTACTGACCCACTTCTGTTGTCTTTCATCTCTGCTCCTAGAAGTATTTAAGGCTATTGTGATACGATTTTACCATAAATATAGCACTAACTAAGTATTGTCGGAATTTGGCCAAGCCATGCATGATGGCCAAAATCACTTTGTCATAGATAGTGTAAAGTAACTTAAGACCCCTGAGATTTCAGCTCTCATTGGAAAGAGGATGCCTATTCTGCATCAATACGACCACAATGCCTTAATGCCACTGAATCAACAAGAGGAATAATAGTACTTACTTCAACAGTCTGTGTAGTTCCTGAGGCTTCTCACTCTTCTCGGCGAGGTTCTTCAACTTTCCCTTCCTTCACCCTAACGGGTTCTAAGTGCTCTTCGTCCATCAGATATGCCTCTTCTCCACTATAGAAACCCTCATTTCCATAGTTCTTCTTAAACAGGTTCGCAAGATGAACTTCTCTGAACGCTCTCCCATTGCGCGTATGTCCAACCTCTGTGTCATTGTCGTTGTCTGAATTCCTAAACATTAGCTTTTCCAGATCTGTTGTAGATAGTGTAAAGTAACTTAGGACCCATGAGCTTTCAGCTCTCATTGGAAATAAGGTTCCTATTCCGTATCAATATGACCACAATGCATTCTCTAGAGGCATCACACTACAAGGTGAAAGGTTGGCCGAAATATGGTAGTGCCAACACAAAGCACATGCTCATTACTTTCTTCATTTTGTCAAAGGGGGCTTGGGCCTCTTCACTCCATCTAAAGGACCCTTTCTTTGTTAGATCGGTCAAGGGTGCACACAATTGGGAAAACCCTTTGATGAATCTCCTGTAATAGTTGCAGATGCCCAAAAATCCCCTCAACTCTGTAAGGGTTTTGGGCGTGGGCCATTCAACTATGGTCTGAATTTTATCCTCATGTAGCTATACTCTTTTAACCCCAATAATGTGTCCCAAGTAGAGGACCTTTGTCATTCCAAATTCACATTTGGACTCCTTGGCATACAATGACTGATCCATAATGATAGTCAATATCTTCTCCACATGCTAAAGGTGTTCCTCCCACGTCTTGCTATAGATTAGTAAGTAATCAAAGAAAACAAGAAGATGTTTCCTTAACTCTTTGTTGAAGACACGGTTCATACATTATTGGAATGTGGCAAGGGCATTGGTTAAGCCAAATGGCATCAGTAAGAACTCATAGTGGCCATAGTGACACCTGAAAGCAATTTTTTGGATGTCCTCCTCCCTCATCTTGATTTGATGGTAGCTAGAGCACATGTCAATTTTGGTGAAATAGACAGCCCCATGAAGCTCGTCCAATAACTCATCAATCCTTGGTATGGGATTCTTGTATTTGATTTTTTTCTTATTTAGTTCCTTGAAGTCAATGCACATGCGCATGGTTCCATCCTTCTTCTTGACCAACACCACTGAAGAGGAAAATGTTCGACAACACAGATATTCCAACAGAGGACGAACACCTTCAGTAACCACTCACATAACCAGATCAAAGATCAACACACCGATGTTTTCACGTGGTAAAACCCCTACGGGGAAACATCCACGGCCCCAGCCAATGCAGCCACTTGGAGCAGTTTATTA
>ML828375.1:64474-82119 GCA_009831015.1 Picea engelmannii
CGGGAACATATCGTGACCGTCGGATTTCCTAACTACAAATGCATACTAATGCATACTAAAGAAACACACTTTTACCTAACGACATATTAGACCAAGTAGATCTTAACTAACTCCTAAGTGTCTAAATATCCTAACAGAAAAAGGGTTGGAACTTGGCTTGATGTGCCCCATATCCAAGACATCTTTGATTGCCTTCTTTATTTCATCCTTGTACTTATTTGGGTGTCTGTAAGGCATGGTTATGACTGGTTTTTCTCCTTCCTCTAAATCAATGATATGCGCAAATCCCCTGTCAGGTGGCACACCTGGTGGAATAGGTCCAAACACCTTACGATATTTGTTAATTATCCTGTGAATCTCTCGTGCATAGTAAATCTTCCCCTTTTTGTGCAATGACCTTCATCTGGATCCAAAGCTGCAATGAACCTAAGGACATCTCTTTCAAAATTCATTTGTCTTTTCTTTAAATCAACCACAGTGGAATTATTGAAATCCCAATCAATTTCTAATAGCGTAGGGTAAGGGCAGTTGTCATCAACTATCTCAATTACCTCAAAATCTGCAAAATTTCTTACTCCATCGATGTCCACAGGGACATGTTCCAATATTCTAAAGGGGCTTACTGCTTTCTTGTTATCCATCCTAAGCCTGATAGGGGAGTAGATCAACTTCGGTTTTCCCATCAGTTCCCATGTTTGCTTTGTCATGACATTGACCTCCGACCCTAAGTCGAGGAACACATAATCTATATCATATTCTCTTATTTGAGCATTCAAGTGTAATTCCTTATTTTTCCTTCTCTTTTTAGCGATTTGATATACTGCCCTATTCAGTAAGGGATCTATCTTTCCTAGCTCATACTGTCTGATCAAATTTTGTAGCTCTTGTACAACACTCTCATCCTGAATAAACTTAATACAAGTATGTAAAAATTCCATGAGCTTGCTTACCTCTTTTCCTTATTTGGAGAAGCAGAGTGATTGAATGTCAGAGGCATCCCATATTCTCTTACTTTTGGTCGTGTCTTTGATGAAGAACCTTGGTTTTCTTTGAACTCATTTCTTTCCTCCTCAAATATTTGTCTTTCTTTCTTTGCATCAAAGGTCTGGGTCTTCTCTGTAGATTTCTTAACTCTTGAGTCTTATGTCATCTTTCCTTGGGTCATTATGTCTTATCCTATAACAATGCCTCCTCTAGTGATAACAACTACTATAGGGTATTCTCCACAAGTTTCAACATATATCAGTTGCACTTGCGGGTTCTGATGAGGTCCTCATCTTTCCTGAAGCTTAGCTAGCAGCACATGACAATATTCTATAATGTTTTTGAAGGAACTGCAATAGTTGCAAGTAGTGCAAGGGTTCTGACAATCCCTTACTAGGTGTCCTGGTTGTTCAGAGTTGTAACAGATGATCTATCCTCAGCCTCGACCCATACCTCCTCGTCTTCCTTGTCCTTTGAATCCATTGCGAGGATTGAATTTTCCTCTCCTAGGGGAGTTATACTGCGTAGTGTGTCCTTCTTATTGTACTTCGCCTTGAATTTTGTATATGTCTCTTGAAATTTTGTGCATGAGGTCATAATCCCTACAATCTCTATCATCATGCCCCATGGACTTGCAGAACGTGAAATACAAATTTGTGGGTGTCTGAACATATTTTTGCATGTAATAGCACTCACTAGGGCGATGTCTATTTTTTCATTCCTCGCACCAAGGTAGGGTGACTTGCTTCAAAGGGATTGAAGCTCCAGAGACCAAGTATTCATGAAATAAGGGGCAGTGTCCCTTGTCATGGCCTTCTGATTTGCATATGACACACCATATGTCTTCTCTTTTATCCTTTCCCTTGTCTCTCTTCATATCTTCGACCTGTAGAGACAAACTAGTTATTTGACTCAATATTTGACTCATACCTGAGATGGATTCTCCCATAGGGGATGACTTTAACTTCATGGTGATTTCCAGCGCCTCGGCCTATGAAGCGATCTTATTTTGCATCAGAGGAACTCTGATCTATGGTAAGAGGGAAGCATTGAACCATTCTTTGTTCTGCTCATCTGGGATCTAAAAATTTAATCGGCCAGTCAAGGTTTTGAATCTCTGATCAAATTCCCAAACCAGTTCAACTACCTTCTACTTGATTTCTTTCATCTTTGTAATATTGTTAAGAACTAAACACTGAATACAAAAGCACCACAACAAATATACTACCGTCACCTAAGAACATTCTAGAGGAGGAATCTTCTAGAAGTAGAATCTTCTAAGAAGTCCCCTTACATTTATTATATCTAACTACCCATTTATTATATCTAACTACCATAGTGGGCCTTATTTAATAATATAGTGGACCTAGTCCATCTTACATTGAATGAACTCCACTATTATCACTATGGGCCCTTTTTCCACCCCACTACCTCTCTAGCTACCTTACAAATACATTGTGATTCTGATTTGGGTTTCTTGAAGTCTGTAATCAATGCATTCTTGATCACATTCAGCGGCTTAGGGTGTGCAAGTCCTTGGACAAGCTTCATGTACCAAATCAATGCGCAATCCTTTAGGGTAGTGCTGAAATGAGTTCTTTTAACAGCTTCATCGGTGACATTTTTAATATTCCATACGACTTCACATAGGAACCAGTGTTGATCAGGATCTTCAGATCCATCTCCCCTAAAAATAGGGAGCCTCATATCATCTTCCATAGAGCTTCCTAAGGTTCCTCACTGAGTATGTGGTGGACTACTAGTGACAGTTCTCTGAATTCTCTGGTGGCTTGGATTACTCTAATTTCTTAATGCCACTGAATCAATAGGAGGGATAATAGTACTTACTTCAACAGTCTATGTAGTTCCTGAGGCTTATCACTCTTCTCAGTGAGGCTCTTCAGCTCTCCCTTCCTTCTCCCTAACAGGTTCTGAGTGCTCTTCGTCTATCAAATCTGCCTCTTCTCCACTGTAGAAACCCTCATTCTCGTAGTTCTTCTTAAATAGGTTCGCAAGATGAACTTCTCTGAACTCTCTCCCATTGTGTGTATGTCCAGCCTCTGTGTCATTGTTGCTATTCGAATTCCTAAACATTATTTTTTCCAGATCTGACCAATCTACTGTATCTTCAATATGTTCTTCTCATGTAATAACATCTTGACCCTCGACCTTAGAAAATGTAAAAAATTTCCTCTGGGTCCCTTGAAGAAATATCTCTTGGCTTGGCTATATGACTCTACTCTGTCAACAACAAACTCGGTGATGTACCCTCCAATGTTGATATAAAATCAATGATCTATTGCTCTTAACATAGTGTTATCAACTCTCTTTACCTTCTTGATTAGCGCCGATGTCTATACCATAGGTGGCCTAGATATGACCTCAAAATGGGTATCTGCTAACCTAGCTAACCACTTGTATATCTCCTAATGGATTCCTCCAAAGAAAATCTCATGTATATTAGTAAAGATATATCTTCATAACCAATCCTTTATACTAAGATTAGGGTTCTTGTTTTGGGCTTCAATGAAGTCCTTTTCTTGATCCTCTATCCACTTATGAATCTCTGTCTTTGATGGGAACCACCTTGACATTCCCTCAAGAAGATTCCTTTCCCAACAAAAGAACCATTTCTTGGCACAGGGGCAGACCCAGGGATAAACCTGCACGGTGATTTGGAAAGGCACGTAAGAAGGAAGACGTTGTTCTATCAAATGATTCCAATCAATAAAAATCATTTGATTTATTGAAGGAGGTGCCATTGGAATGGGTGGAGTTCCCCAATTTCTCGGTGAATCAATATTAACGAGGTAGACCTGAGCGACATCCTCACTCTTTGAATGAGGAGTGGGATCGATGGGTGGAGGAACCAAAACGACCACTTTGGTTTCACTCTTCAAAGGAGAAGTGGGATCAATCGATGGAGGAACCAGATTGACCACTTTGGGTTCACTCTTTAGATGAAGAGTGGGGATGACCAATGGAGAAAATGGATCAACTACTTTGGGATCACTATTCAGATGCAGAGTGGGGCTGACCGATGATGGAACTGGATCAACTACTTTGGTTAGTGGTTCAACCAAGGATGAAACTAGATTGACCACCTGATCAACCGGACTAACTGGGGATGGAACCAGATTGACCATTCCATCAACTAACGATGGGTTGGGAGGAGTATTATGATAACCAGTTGGAAGTTGAATCTTTTCAGAAAGAGAAGAAGCCTCATCCATACAAGGACAAAGGTGAGAGTAATGATCACCTTTGCATAACATGCAAGGAAAATTGACAATTGACTTCTTCTTACCAAACTCAATGTCACTAGTTGATGGGGTGTCACCATCATGTCCAGCAGGGACCGATGATGTGGAGGACCACATTTCTAAGACCTTGGGAAGACCATGGAAATCCCTCAGAAATTGGTCACCCTTACACATACTGCAAGGGAATTTGGGTTTTAGATTCTTCATTTTAATCTTGTTGACCTCACCAACACTCCTAGTACGATTAATAGTAGTTGGTTTCTTGGATCCAACATCCGATGTAGTCAGAGGCTTAGTCCCTTTCTGGTTCTTCTTCTCCTTCTCTTTCTATTTTTTCTTCTTCTTATCAACTTGGTTACTCACTTTAGAGATTTAGCAAAGGAGAAATGGAAGGAGACTTGACGGGTGAAGAAGGAGAAAGGTCGACATGCAGATGATGTGTGGGTGGTGTGCTTACATCTGAAGCACTTGTTTCATTTGAGATTACCAGAGTGGAAAACAACCATACTGGTAACCCAATTGTGAGACCTGGAAGGCTCAAATTAGCGATGTAAGGAGGACCAATGTTTTCATTAGAAGGAAAAACAACAGGTTCCCCCAGAGTAGGGGTTTCTCCATTGGTAGTTTCGGGAACTGAATCCATTAAACAAATATCCAACCTAGAGTCTACTAGGGAAAATAAACAACACGCGCTAAAAATCTAAGAAGAAAACAATCAAACAAAACTTCCCACATTGAAACCACTAGTTGGTGATGAAATTCGACTTCGCGAGATCAATATAGGAAGTGGTTGGGATAGAGCGGGTGGAACAATTACGATGGCAACCTACTTAACGGACGTAGACCTTGGTGTAATATTCCACACAGTAATCATGGATTTACCCTCCAAGGAGCTCGAGTGAGTTTGACCACCGTTTTTTCCAGGTACAACAAAGACTTCCCTTCACCATCACCTTATGTAAAGACCCTAAATATTATGGCTATTAAGGAAACCAACTTGTAGTCATCCCCTGAGAGGGTATAGTCAATAGTACAGTCTGAATCTATCGGAAGGACAACAAGTCTGAAATCCTTCGAGAGAACTGAGGACAAGTGGACCAGTAGAAATCCAGAGGACCCCGAACGGATTCAGAATTTACGAAGAACTAAGACCAAACAAAGACAAATGAACCTCAATAATAACCCCCAATACACGATATGACTACTACGAACAATAAAACTAAAGAGGGATAATCTTTGTATCTCTTCTGAACGTGACCTCGTGCGTAACCCCTGTGTGAGAGGGGGATCCCAACTATTCTTATACAAAAAATGGATTTTCTCTCCCTATCACAAGATGCTAAGTTAGTTTGATAGCTTTGTAAAGTTATCCTTTCAACCTATTCCAAATCCCTACACCTTAAGCTATTGTAGGTTTGCCACCATAAAATGTAAAAAATTCTGATAAATTTTAGTTTAGCGTTGATTTTAGTGGTTGTTGTTTACTCAAGAGGAAAATCATGTAGACAAAATGATATTTTGACTTTCTCTAAACAATGCAATGAAATGAGAATGAAAATATTTCACTTCGATGAAAGTTGTATTATGAGAAGGAGAAAACATTTATCATTCCCAGATAAATTAGATTAAACTCATCAATATCAAGGTCTTCAAGAAATGAGTCAAAGATACTATACATCAATACACGATTCTTAGCCGCCTTCAATTCAAGACCAAAAAATGCCAAAAACCATGCAATTTCACTACAAGCACAATCTAGTTTCACTACCCAAAAGAAAGAATTCATCTATCTTCTTTATTTGATTCTAATGTATAAAGAAATTAAATCCAAGTCCTTTAATGCTGCACTACTTTCAATTAAAAGAAGAGTCAGATGCAAATGAAAAAGACATGAAGCAAAAAGGCTACAAACAAATAATGCACTCAAGGGAATGAGGTATGAAAGAAAACAAGTATAAACTTGTTCTAACAAGAACTCAATTAAGGATTTGAAAACCAATAGGAATTCAAGGAGTACAAGTAAATGTGGAGAAGAATCCAAGAAAATACAGGGAGAAAGAGAAATCACTCAAATTTTCTCGACAAAACAAGCATCTTTAAATCCCAAATAAAGACAATAGGAAGTGATAAGCATCAAATATCAACCAAAACAACTTCACAAATCAAAGTGCAAAACCCTGGAAAGGACCTAGGGTTTATTCTATCAATTTCATTAAAAAAATGCAAGTAAAACACTATAACCATTCAAGTAAAGGAAGGATTACAGAAAAAACACTTACATTTACCAATTATTCATGAAGCCAAACCCTAGTTATAAACCTTCCACCAAGAAAAATACCAAAAATCACCAAAAAGAGCCTCCTTCAACAAGTGTGCACTATCAAATTTCAGCCAAAAACCCTAGAAGGGCGCGAATTTCAGACCTCACACAAGTGTGAGTGAAATATGATGAGAAAAAGAGAGTTTTAGCTCTCTATTTATACATTAGAAATGACCTTAATTTTATTTTTAGGTCACAAAAGGATGACATGGCCAAAAATACATAACAATATTGGTTTTACATTAAATGTCAAAATCAAACCCTAAATCAAGAAAAGATGAAGACGCCATTCCCTTTTAGGGTGAGATTAGCCCCTTTTAGGTCAACACTGGACTCCTGGGGCAAAACATTTGGCCTTCTTAGGCCTCAGGAACATGCCACACGTGCCACTTTGGCACATAATAGCCTCCCAAAACCTCCATAGCGCTGGATGACATCATAAGTGTCATGGGTGATGTCATGGGACTTTCAAGGCCAACATTTTGGTGGAAATGGCACAACCCCCTAGGTAAGGCTCTACCAAGATGCCTCTCATGGAATGCCCTCCTCTTCTCCGATGAAAACCCTCTAATCTGTCTCTACCCCCTGCTAGGGTCGCAACATCCATCTGATGGGCTTTCAGTCCAATGGAGGTCTGAACTAATCATCTCCCCATGTGTACATGTCCATAAGGTACCTACCCATCGGGAATGGTCATGCACATCAACATATACGCTCTTCATGGGCTCATAAGTCACAGAGGTCATAGAAATTTCAATAACATCTAATCATCAATTTTATTAAACATGTACATAAAACCCCCTTTACTCGAACAAGTGATCAAAGACATTATACTAATGTATAGGCCAAGTTTGGAGGAAGTGACAAGGCGTCCTATTGGGATAATGCTCACTAGATGTGGATTGTTTCCAGGAGATATCAAATATAATCCATGTGAGTGGGTGAAGTGGATAAGGGATGTATGGGCAAGGCATGCAGTGATAGCATGGAAATGCATGGCTTGCTTTCTCGAGGATCCTTGGGCGAAGATCTCTAGGTTTCATTCTTGGATTCCATCTTTTTCCAGCTACTTTTACCCTCTAGGAATTTATCCCCTTCTTCCAACAAGGTAAGGTAGAACCCTTAAATATTTGTCCAACCCAATGCCCAGACCAGTGTAATGGGATCGATGATCAGGAGAAAGATGGAAATTGGTAAGTATGCTAGGATAAAACGATGGATTCTCATGAATCCCTCCAGTGGAAACTCAAAACCTATGGGCACAAGCTTACTAGGGCATCCTTTCATTCCCCCCAGAAATGGTCAAGTGGATAGGCATAATAACGAAGCACCCATTAAAGAAAAAAATAATCAAATGCACATATTCAAAAGTTTTGAGGATCAGAGTGACACATACCATGATACCTGGACTCATTACCTCATGGAGAAATATTCATTTCTTCTACAGCAGTAGGCCGAGGTGATGGATGTTGTTGTTACTGACAATGTGGAGGCACTGAAGAATGAAAATATGGGCCCTCCATGGCCATGCTCAAGTCGATCTATCTCTCGGTACTCCATGTCTAGGACCTATGGGCCTCAAGACATAAAAGGGTCAGCAACCCTAATCTTTCCCCCTTAACAAAGTAATATTAAACAATTCATTTAAAATTTCATTTTTGCACAAACAAAACCCTAATTTACACGGACATCACCCATTTGGGGGCATTTTGGCACTAGGAGAAGGTCATTTGTGATGTAGGAGGGTAGTAAGGCTTCCCAAAGCCATGTATCAAGCATCTAAATGTATTCCTTCATGTTCAAAGCCTCAAAAACCTCAAAACGTCCGAGCGTCAATGCAGATCATCTCACCACCATGTTCTAGCCCCCCAAACATGACATCAAGCTCAAAAAGAGAATGTTTTTCCCCTCCTGGTAAAATTGTTTGGCAAGTGTGGGATGGGATATGTCGTCCAAGTCATCATCAAGGCCTTCTAAGTCTGATATTTCTCATCCGGCATGCAGGCCCTTGGCATCCAACCCGTGGACTTTCAGCCCCATGGAAGCCCAAGCTAGGCTCGTTCTCCCAAAACTATCCACTAACTAGGTCTTGCAAAGACAAATTAGCATGCCCTCCAAGGATCTCAAGTCATAACATCATGATAAATGAATTCAATCAATAAATAATCCATCTAAGCATGTGCATCAAAGATCACTATATCAAACAATTAACTACTCAAAGACACTATGCGACTTGTCAAGCTTGAATATGGGAGGGTTGATGAGGGGTCCTATTGGGTAGATCTTGCCCTAGGTCAAGGAGAGTTTCCAAGAGATCCCTCTCTATGCCATGTAAAGTGGATGAAGTGGTTGAGGTCGAGACTCAATGGGAATAGGGCTCATGACATACAAGGGGTCGTAGTGTCTCATTCATTGGTGCCTTTGTAGAGGATGTGTGGTACATTCATCTGTAACGCACTTTTTCCAAGCCCATCAATTGACTTTTATCTTTTTTTCTTTTTTTTTCTTTCAATATAGCATAAGGAGAGGTTGAAGGTCACTTCCCTAGTATGGATACTAGATGATGGCAATGTCACCCACAAACACCTAGTGGAAATGAGAAGGTTGGCTTGTGATGAGATCCCCTTTCTCTTAGCCATGCAACTAAGAGCCATTTCCCTGGTTTGGTGACCATATGATGACAATTCCATACCACTAGATACTCATGGACGTGATAGGTTGGCTCGTGATGAGACCTCTTATCCTTCAACTAACCTTTTAAGCATTCTTTATTATATTGTGGGTCCCCTTTACTCAAAGATAAGTATTTCAATGTTTTCTTGGGTGATCCATGGGTGAAGCATCTAGAAGGTTTATACAAGGATTTTATCATTTACCCAACATCAACCCCTTAGGGCCTTCATCCCCTTCTTCCCATAGAATGAGGGACAACCCTTTCTTGGGTCAATAAACCCTAAAATCCCAACAGATAAGGAAATGGAGGGGAATACTGATGGAAAGTGGTAAATATGGTCGGGAACGGTATGATGGCTTTTTAAGGGAGTTTCTAGTAGAAAACCCATCCCCAAGGAAAACCGCTTACTAGGACACAATGTCAACCACCAAGGTGAAGCAGGGAAAAAGGCATAATGTCCAAGCTTATATCATGAAATCTAGAACAATCTAAGATACGACATACTCAACTGTCTTAAATATTGAAATGATTCTCACCATAATACTGACTTGTACCTCATGGAGCAAGGCCCACTTCCTTTTGGAAGCCATCTGGTATGGTGGATTCCATCTACAAATCTATGACCATCTGTGGTGGTGAGTGGGTTTTCCATCCATGCAAAGGGTACTACTAGTCATGTAGTCTCTCGACACTCCATATCTGCAACTTGAGGGCCTTGAGACATAATATCCTTAGTTATCCACAAAATGGGGATAACAGGGAACATTTGAGAATTCCATAATCATCAAATCCTCAATACTTTATTAATGCAATCCTCCTTAATCCTATGTTTGATTGCTATAGAAAATAGAGAAACATTGAAAATTGAGTGTTGGTAGGTTGAATTAAACATCGCTTCTGAGATCAAAACAAACATGGGCATATCATTGGGTTGAAATTCATCCTGGTGTTGACTGGTATATGTACTTTTCATGGTGCTTTCGATAGGGATGTTGGCATTATAGTTGGACCATTAAAAGTCTTCATTCTTTCCAAACCATTTTGAAATATTTCAAGTATAAGTGACAATTTCATCATCTCCTTTATAAACATCACAATCATAGTCAACATCACTGGCAACTTCTAAAACCATCTCTACATAACATTTCTCTAGTGCATCCTCATGACTTTTAGCCTTCCCAATGTTGGTACATGCATCGACGACTGCAATGAAATCCAGTTTGCTTGCCATCCTTATACACACTTGCAAACGTGAGACAATTCTTTCTCACTTAGTGTGTCCTCAGAGGCACAATGCCTAGGTTCAAAGTCCACACTGTCACTTTCACTTGAAACTCTTTTGTCTAGGCTAACTCCTAGGGAAGCCAAGGGGGGTAGACCCTAGTTACTAGATGATATTTAGAGTTTAATGTTCTAGGAGTTGGTTTTAATTCGTTAAAATATCAGGGGGAATATAGCCTATGATGTTAAACAGAAAATGTCGGGTGAAACAATTAAGTATGAACAGTCGAACCTTTCTTAGGACAACTAAGACTAGTTCCTAAGATTGGGCAAGGGGTCAACTAAGTTAAGGGGAGATTCGTTACAAGATAGTTACAAGTTTACAAATGTTACAACAAGATAGATACAACTAGACACAAATATACAGAAATAATATCTAAGATTACAATAGATAGATACACTGATTACAATAAAGAATATATAAGATTACAATAAGGCTAAACTAGATACACTAAATACAAGATATACAGAAAATGACTAACCAGTTGCTTGCATGTGCAGGAAATAAAGATACTCAAGATGAAATAACCATCAAAACATCAAGCCAAGCATGCTCACTATATAACTTACTCTATTGGACTTCTTATCAATGGCATAAAGACAAAAATCACTCAAGACCCAGTCAAGAGAGTGCCTCCAGGTGGATCCACAACTTCTTGAAGGATCACACCACAAACACAGGAACAATGATTAAGATGAAAATCTTGAAAAGTAAAGTGTTTCAGATGATAGATGTAACCACTTAGATAATTATTCCACAACACATATTTTTTAATCTAATCTATTTTTTTAAGGTCACGACCAAGCCACACCAAATTGGTGTATGAGACCCCCTTGTTTGTGGGACAAAGGACCCCCCTACGCCCAACGATTTGACTGGTAAAGTCTACGGAGGTATACATACCCTACCCCCCTCTGGATTTGAACTTGTGACCTCTTAAAAGGAAACACATGTTCTTAACCATTAGGCCCATAAAATGACTTGCATGTAAAATAAAGATAATGAGATAAGTGTGTTTGCAAGTGTGAAATTAAATTGCCAATGTTGTAGACCNCCCCCCCCCCAATTACCATGTGACTCTTGGGTTTTCGAGAAGTTAGGCAACGAGGCCCACCCTAGCTCCACAGGTCAGTCCTAAGATCAGAGTACTCCCAGAAAGGATGTCGCGTGCCACGAGACCATCCCCAACCTAGCACCTTTTGTTTCCTTCCTCCAACCATATTTTAAATGGAGAAGATGGTTGGTAATGATGTCATATTAAGTCTAATAAATTAATTATTAAACCTATGAGCTAATTGTTTAAGTGTGTTTGAGTGCTTGTATCTTGCTAAAAGTGATGAAACTAAAAATGAACGCTATGAAGGTTGAATCTGTTAAACAATCAGATTGCAAGTTAAGTTCTTAAATTATGAGGTTATTGCATGTGAACTATGAAGAACTGAAAATACTTGTGAAATTGAAAATTTATTTAAGCCATCATAATATCAGTGTTTGCATGCATGTATATAAGATAGATAATTAAGAAATAAATGCTTGCATGTTAAGTAATGATGAAATCAAAAGATTCACTATGACTCCACAGGCTCTAATCTAGCATTTAGGTGTGAGGTATACTCTAGATAATTTTAATTGTTAAGCATGCATGTAGATATCACAACTAACTAGCTAAACTATGAAGTACATACTAAAAGGAAGCTAAACTAGAACTTGGAAATCAAAAACTGAAAAGAAAGAATGCAAGCCTCTTGGGTACACTCCTTTGGGCTTGCATACAGTGATTCAAATAGAAAAGAAGAAAGGGATAGAATTACCACTTTGAAAGGAGACCTTGGAAAGTGTGTTGTGGATGAAATCGGGCAGCATGCGCCCTTAAACAGGAGATAACCTGCAAAAATTAGCAAGCTATTGCTTGTTGATTTTGTTGCAACACACTTAAACAAAGTTACGAAAATTCTTGTTTTTCAATAGAAATTCCCCACATGTAAAAACGAGAAATTTAAATTGATTTTATTGACCTATCTAATATTGTTAGAAAATAAATATGAAATGAATGAATGACAAAAAATGAAATGGAAACAGATAATCTTTTGAAGTTTTTATTAGCAGTGAAGGTAGATTCCTGCTTGAATCTATCCCAAATATGCTCTTCAGGCAACCTCCAAACCTTGAGCCAAAGGTGAGATAAAACAATAGATAATATCTTGCATGCACAAATAATAAAACACAATTTATATTATTAGCATATACAAAACATATAGATGAGCAACTACATTATTGCCTCACATAGCCTAGTAAACTAATTTACCCAAGCAACTATTGATCAATCCACAAAAGATTCAAAGAATGATTTCACCTCATAATAGATAAGAACACCAAGAACAAGTCTCGCATTCCACGATTCCTCCAACGCTCTTTTTATTTCCAAAGGGAAGAGGTTTTAGCAACAAAGTTGCTCCAATCTCTTCAAGAACAAATCCAGTAGGAATGACTTCAACCCATTTGGTAAAGTAATTCGTAGCTATAATAACCCATGAATACCCGTTACTTGAATTATCATTAAAATTCCTGATGAAGTCCAAACCCCATTGCTGAAAAGGTGCCTCAACCACAATTGGTTGCAAAGGGAGAGATGCTAACTTTTTTTTTCCTGTGAAAAGATGACATGACTCACATTTCCTAACAAAATGATGTACATATGAAAATATTGTGGGCCAATAATATCCTACTCTGAGGATTTTGTGGGTAGTGGTTTTAGAACAAAAATGTCCACCACAAAACCCCCATGAAATTTATCCATTAGTTTCTTTGACTCAACGTCATCCACACATCTAAGGATAACTGCATCAAGATTCTTCCATCCTAATCCATATCTAGTAAGGACATACTTGGAAGATTTTAACCTTAAAGACCTTTTCTTATGTCCTACTAGATGACTTGGACAAGTTAGATTCTTAAGATAAAATATGATGTCTGTATACCATCCTACTTGTTCAAGCTTCAATAAATTAGGAGGGATTTCTTCATTATCAATTTGGAAAACCATACCCAAGGGGTTCTCATTACCTTTCGTCAACATTTTTGCTAAATATTGACCCTTAATCAATCCATCTATTGTTACAGAAGAATCCCCCTACGGACAATTGGATTTCCTCTTGAGAGCTAGACCCTTAACTCTAAGACATAAAATGCCATTATGGACACTGCCATTTTTTTATATCTAAACAAGCTAATATGCAAAGGAGAAGAAGAAATATATGCACCTTGTTAACGACATTTGTCCCTCATAAAGTCCAAGCTGAGATTTGATCTTGAACTCCTTGATAGATCATGTGAAACAAACAAAGTTACAAAGAACTTCATATTCTACTGGGATTAGCTCAAATATAGATCTATCTACTGAAGACAAACTCACGTGGAATGAACATAAGTTTGAAAGAAACAGACCAAGCATTGATATATTTATAAGAACAAGTAAAAAAACCTACAATCCTCTGATGAAAGTGCAACAACTTCTTCTAGTTCTCCTTGTCCAACCCATTTGCTCAAGTAATCTACACTGATTTCTTTGATAACATCTTACTTATGGGATCATAAGTTAGGTGGAATTCTCAATCTCCATCCCCAATACCACTTATAAGATCATAAGGTTGGTATCTCTGTCATGTTCCTATATGTTGCCTATGAGATCATAGGTTTCATACTGTTGTCACTCAGAACTGAAATGGGCTGCAGCAAATCAATCCCGAGGAAACCTCGAACCACTTTGGATTAGAAGCTTCCCTCTTCCAACCCGAGAGGGATCTCTCGAAAAATGTCACGAAATAAATTGAAGTAAGCGTGAAATGCTAGGCGGATTTATGGGTAAATGATGGTCTTAGATTTTTGGAGTTTGGGTGTTAAACTAGGGAAATGGTCCATTGGGCATGGAGTCAAATGAAAACCAAGAAAAAGAGACAATAGTAGAGATCAAATACTTGCAAAAAGTGAGGCAAAGTAATTCTATCTTTCAGCGCTTTGATAAATCATGATGCGGTAGGGGAAAGAAAAAGGAAAGGTCGACGTAGCAAAGGATACATGCAGAGTTCTGAAAATGCAGATTGGTCTTACACAACTGATAGCTGGTGCAGAGGAAAGGCAATAAACATTTGCAGAAAACCCAAACCCTTTCGTTACAGTAGTGGTTGTACTAAAATGTAACGAAGCCCATCAATTAGAGGAAAACAAAATGTAATGCAGTTGTAATGGATTAAGGAAGACATAAAGAGATGGTAAAGACAATTTCAGCTGCACGTAAGGAAACACATAAACGAAATCCAAACAGTTTTAACACAGCTAAAAGAGAAGAAAAAATGCTGAAGGAAATCGACTGTGATGAATCTCACAGTCGCAAATAAACATCTTTTTTATTACTCCAATAATGGCTTACACAATAACTCAGCAATTACAATAAATCTCTCTTGACAAAGATTTTTCTCCTAGTCCTGCGCTCATGCGCCCCCCTTTCTGTTTTTTACATACATCATATCTTTTAAAAGAAATATCTTAAACTCTTTGTGTTCCAGGAATCTGAAGCATTTTGTCTTCTGGACCCCGCGACTGCCAGGTGCCTCTACCATTACAAACACTGATGTGCACTGGCAAAAACTAGTTCAGTTATAGAGGAAATGAATTAGTAGAAAGTTCTAATGGATGCTAAATAGATAAACGTTTCCTCTTCACATGCACTTATCTCTGTCTCTTTAATATCGATGCCCCTTGAGTATTACAGACTCTGCTTCTGGCCTGTCAACCTGCAAAACTTTTGAGATGACCCTTATCTAGTTGAAATGCATTATATCAGTAAATCTTGTTGTCTATGCAAGAAGTTATGAAAAATGCCCCGCTTGAATCTAGAGACAGGCTAGAAATTCCATGGAATCTTCCTTCCTTGCCTTCAACAGATGTCTGGCACTGTGGAGGTGTTTTCATAATTGGTGCTTTCAACTTTCTGGTATCCCAGAATTCACAACACTGTCACAAGCTCATGCACTGACAACTACTCGTTCATCCGTAGCATTCTTCTTCCATGACTTTCAACATGTGTATCTTCTATGGTGGCGACAATTTTGAAGCATTCTTCATTAGTTTGATTACATGAAGCCGAGTCAGAGCGCATGCCCCAAAAGTCTATGGAGCCATCCCTTGAGCCTGATACAAAAAGATCAGATTGTAGAGGATGTGGACATAATGACTCGACACTGACCGCATGACCTTTCACGACACCAAGGCCTTCCCTGGCCTTCACATCCCATAGTCTGATCTTATGGTCTCCAGAAGCAGTCAAGATATGGGTATCATCCTTTATCCAACAAATATAAAAAATGGCATTGTTATGAGCCCTCCATAGCTCTGTTCTTACATCCTCTGTGTCCATTTGACAGGCATAATAATAAGGTAATCGACACCGTGTATTAAACAAGCTAACAAACCCTTCTTCCTCTGAAACTGCAAGCGCATGGCTGCCACCATTTGTCTGGGTGTATGATACTGTAATAGCAGGCACATATATGTTATCGGGCTCCATCGTAAGAACTCCATGGCCATCCCCTCTGAAACTTGCGATGGATTCATCTAGAATCCTTAAGACGGGTTCCATTCGCCTCTGATCCTCTTCGGCATTTCCGAGGGCTTTTTGTTGACCACATCAGAATGATTTGATCCCCGATCAATTACCGCCTCTGCTAGAACAATTTGTTCCACCTGCTACATCATATTAAAGAAGCCTGGATCCTTTGCTACCAAATCAACGTCTCCCGCCCTGATCGCGTCGGACAAGAGATTCTCATTTGGCACGTCGTATGTCATTCATGGATAAACTATCCATTTAGGTATCTAGAGTGTTTGACGCATTCTGATAGAATTCGGCAACTGCCAGCTGCTCTGCCAGTCATTACTAATCGATTTGGCAAGTGCTGGTCTGCTCTTGAAACGCTTCTGTCGCTGCCTGATTATTCTCTGGCGTATCGTCTCCATCCTTCTTTTTCCATTTTGGAACAAGTGTCCCCTTTGACTTCACTGAATGAGTTGAATATTATAACAGCCCGAATGCTGTTAACGTCCACCCGTAGATATTTGTTTTGTACTTCCTGGCCCGCAAACATTTGGTCGTCCGTTTTTAAAAAATCAATCGCTGGAACATTCAGCGTGCCTAGCGTGGAGGAATCATGCAGACTATACAGCTGGAGAAATAATCTATGCGATTCCTTGGCAGCATAGACGACGACGGAGACAAGGTGTTCTCGGGACGCGGTATTCTCTTTACACCTGGATATGATAGTCGATATTTTAATGCGGTTTGCCCCGTCGTGTCCATGAGCCGTGACTCTCGAACAATCATGTACGTTGATACCATTAACTTGAATTCCCTCAGCTTGTTCCAAAGGAGGGAAATAATATATTTCCTCTTCTTTGCATGGGTAAATCTCAGGTGGCACTTCATCATATAAATCGCGAAATTGGCATTCAACCTAAAAATCTCGGTCTCTTGGATGTGAGATCAGATGAATCATTTGAGAAGAGAGTCAGATGTGCGATTGAAAGGCGTGAAAGCGAGGATCCTGGCATTTGGATGGTTCTCATGGATTTGGGTTTTGGTTATGGGTTTGATTTTTGGTGTGTCTGTAGGAAACAAACCACAGACCACATGATTTCTCATCCTAGTGTATAATGCGAATTATTGCACGGTTCTCCGGCTTACATGGCATTCAGCCCAGTCATAGAAGTAAACAAAATCATTTGAGCGCACAACCAACAAAGCTCCCCCATAAATACCCTCAACAGAAAATGTTGGCCAAATGCTCTTCCTTTCCTGAAATGTTTTGCTAAAAATCTTGATCTTGGAAGTACTTTCTCGAATTGCATATTCTCCATCTGAAGCCCAAACAAATTCAAGTGCAAATCCAAAGGATCTATTCCTCCATGCTAGTGCCATATAAATTATGTATTCGCTATCACCACATATAAAAACAAATCTTCCATTTGGATTGTGCTTTAAACTTTGTGGATATAAATCACAACTCCCCAACTCCTTAACAGCTAGATGCAACCTCTCACCATCTGTTACCTCAAAATATCCTCCAAGAT